>PVKS010003359.1:0-104739 GCA_004027875.1 Aplodontia rufa | reverse complement strand
GAGGAGGAGAAGGAGATCACCAGTCTAAACACCATAAATCAAATGTATTTAACAGACATGTATAGAACATTACACCCCAAATTGGCTGAGTATTCCTTCTTCTCAGCAATACATGGGTTCTTTTCCAAAATAAATTATATTCTAGTTCACAAAGTAAATTTCAGCAAATATTGAAAAATAGATATTATTCCATGTATTCTATCAGACCATGATGCCATGACTCTAGCAATTAAAAGAAAAAATCATAACAGAAAACACACATATACATTGAGATTGAATAATGAAGAATGAATCCTAGAAGAAGACATAAGCACAGAAATCAAGAAATTCTTGGAAGAGAATGAGAATAAAGACACAACATATTGAAAACTTTGGGACAGCATGAAAGCATTTTTTTATCTTTTATTACTCTGGTTTATTTTTTTATTAAGAAGTTTCTTTTTTATTGAAAAATTTATTATTGAACAACCATACAAGTTTTTAACAAAATAATATAAAATGTGAATAGATTCTGGATATTAGATTTACCCCCAGGAGTGCCCCCCCGCCAACCACCCTTATCCCTCCCTTCTCCTTCCCACAATGTCTCTAAAAAAGTATGAGGTTATATAATATTACACCATATCTGAATTTAACACATGATAATAGACTACCTTTCTCAATGGCCAGGGTCTAGATCCAGCCTCCACAGATGAGTGGAGACATTTGACCCTTGGTTCTCTGGGTTAAGCTGATTTTACTCAGCATAATTTCTTCCATAGCCATCCATTTACCTTCAAAGGCTGCAATATCATTTTTTCTAATTGCTGTGTAAAATTCCATGGTATATATGTACCACAGTTTTTGGATCCATTCATCCAGTGAGGGACATCTGGGTTGTTGGATGAAAGCATTCTTAAGGGGAAAATTTATACACTGAGTGCCTACTTTAAAAACTAGGAGAGATCTCAAATAAATAAGCTCATACTCCACCTCAAATCCCTACAAAAGGAAGAAAAATATAAGCCCAAAGCCACCAGAAGACAGGAAATAATCAAGATCAGAGCTGACATCAAGGAAACTGAGAACAACAACAACAACAAAACAATAAAAAGAATCAATGAAAGAAAGAACTGGTTCTTTGAAAAAATAAATACAATTGACAGACTGCTAACAAATCTCACTAAAAAAAGGAGAGAATTGAAGCAAATCAACAAAATTATCAAAGAAAATGGAATGACCACCACTGACCCTGTGGAAATCAGACAGATTATGAGAACATATGTTGAAAAACTATACTCTTTCCAAATTAGATAATCTGGAAAACACAGACAAATTTCTAGACACATACAACATCACAATATTGATGGAGGACATTATTGAAATCCTAAATAATGCAATAACAGGAAATGATATCTATATAGCAATTAAAAATCTTTCAAAGAAGAAAAGCCCAGGACCAGATGGATTCTCCACTGAATTTTACCACACTTGTGAGGAAGAGCTAACACCTCCATTTGTTAAGTTATTCCAAGAAATTGAAAGGATGGAACTGTCCCAAACACTTTTTATGAGGTATCCATAACTCTGATACCAAAACTCAACAAAGACATCAAAAAAAGAAAACTACAGACCAATACCTCTGATGAACATGGACACAAAAATCCTCAAAAAAGTTCTAGCAAACTTTAATCAAAAACGTCAAGAAGATAATTCATCATGATCAAGTGGGCTTCCTTTCAGGGATGCAAGGTTGTTTCAACATACACTAATCAGTAAATGTGATTCATCACTTAAACAGAGTTAAGAATAAAAACCAAATGATCATCTCAGTTGATGCAGAAAAGGCCTTCGATAAAATCCTGCACCCATTTATGCTCAAAACTCGAGAGAGGATAGGGATCAAAGGAAATTATCTTAATTATGTAAAGGTCATGCATGACAAACCTTCAGCTAGTGTAATAATAAAAGGAGAAAAGCTGAAAGCAATTCCACTGAACTTGGCAACAAGACAAGGCTGCCGGCTCTCGCCACTTTTATTCAGTATAGTCCTCAGAATCCTAGCCAGAGTAATCAAGCAAGAGAAGGAAATCAAAGGGATAAGAACAGGAAGAAAGGAAGTCAAACTATCCCTTTTTGTGGACAACATGATTTTATATCTGGAAGATTCAAACAACTCCACCAGAAAACTGCTTGAACCTACAAATAGATTTAGCAAAGTAGCAGGCTATAAGATCAACATGCATAAATTTTAGTGTATAGATTTCCTATATGCTAAGATTTATAGGGCAGAAGAAGAAAAATCAGGAAATCAGTCCCATTCACAGAATACTAAAAAAAGATAAAATACTTGGGAATTAATCTAACAAGGCAAGTAAAAGACTTCTACATTAAAGATAGAAATTGAAGAATACCTGAAAAAATGGAAAGACATTCCATGTTCTTGGTTAGGCAGAATTAATATAATTAAAATGGCCATTCTGGAGCTGGAGCAGTAGCTCAGTGGTTTCGGCGCTTGCCTGGCAAGCACGAGGACCCCGGTTCAAACCCCAGCCCACGTACACAACTAAGTGTTGGAGCAACTAAGGCCATGTGAAAAACTAAATAAAGTTGTTTCTCTCTTTGTCTCTCTTACTGTCCCTCTCTCTTTAAAAAAAAATAAAATAAAATGGCCATTCTGACAAACATGCTATACAGATTCAATGCAATTCCCATCAAGACTCTGATGTCATTCTTTACAGATATAGAAAAGTGAATTCTCAGTGCCATTTGGAACAACAAGAAACCCAGAATAGACAAAGTAATACTAAGCAAGAGAGACAAAACATGTGGTTTTGCAATACCAGAAATAAAATTATAGTAGAGAGCTGTAGTAACAAAAACAGCATGGTACTGGTATCAAAATAGGAATGAAGACCAATTGAATAGCCAAACTCACAAATCTTTAAATATCTGATCTTTGACAAAGGGGGTCAAAATATAACATGGAGGAGAAAGAGCCTATTCAACAAATGGTGATGGACAAATTGGGCAGTCACGTGTCGAAGTTGAAATTAGATTCTTGTCTCTCACCTTACACAAAAATCAAATCAAAATGGATCAAGGAATTAGGAATTAATCCAGTTGTGATATGAAAAATTAGGAGCAACACTCTAGCATATGGGAGTAGGGAATGACTTCCTCAACAAGGCTCCCAAAGCAAAAAAATAATTAAAATCAAGAGTCAATGACTGGGATGCCATTAATTAAAAAGCTTTTGCTCAGCCAAGAAATTGGTCAAAACTGTCAAGAGAATCTGCAGAATGAGTGATAATCATGGCCTGTGATTCCTCCAATAGGGAACTATATCCAAAATTTATAAAGAACTCAAAAAACTTGATATCAAAAACATAAACAAACCAATCAAAAAATGGGTCAGAGAGCTAAAGAGAAACTTCTTAACAGAGGAAATCGACCAAGCCAATGAATACATGAGAAAGTGTTCTAAATCACTAATAATCAGAGAAATGAAAAATTAAAACTATATTAAGATTTCACCTCACTCCAGTCAGATTGGCAAAGATGAAGAATACAAACAGTAACAAATGCTGGAGGGATTGTGAAGAGACAGGAACACTAACACACTGTTGGTGGAACTGCAGACTGGTCCAGCCACTCTGGAAAGCAGTGTGGAGACTCCTCAAAAAATTAGGGATGGATCCAATGTATGAACTAGTTATCCTTCTTCCAGGTATTTTCCCAGAGGAGTTAGAATCAGCACATTACAGCAACACAGCAAAATCAATGTTCATTGCAGCTCAATTTTTCAATAGCTAAATTATGGAATCAACCCAGATGCCCCTCACTGGATGAATGGATCCAAAAGCTCTGATACACACACACACACCACACACACACATACACACAATAGAATTGTATTCAGCTAGTAGAAACCACAATATTGGGCTGGAGTGGTGGCTCAGAGGTTACAGAATTGCCTGGCATGTGCGAGGATGCAGGTTCAAAACCCAGCACCACATACATAAGGAATTGCTGAAGCAACAAATCCCACATGAAAAACTAAGTAATTTGATTCTGTCTTACACACATTGTCTCTCTCTCTTACAAGAATAACCCAGAAACTAAAAACAATAAACAATGATATTTTGGCCTTTGAGGGTAAATGGATGGCAATGGAAGAAATCATGCTGAGTGAAGTTAGCCAAACCCAGAGAATTAAGGGTTGAATATTTTCCCTCATTTGTGGAGGCTAGAGTGAACCCAGGCTTGGGTGAAACACAGTCAAACTCATGTACTGGACCCACAAAGGCATAGCAACACATAATGTTGGGGAATCATAGACATATGGGACAGGGGAGAAGTGGGGAATGAGAGTGGAGAGAAGATAGGAAGGGATCTAGGGTGACAATCAACAATGTAGCATACTGTTTATTTGCCCCCCTGAAGTCAAATAATATTTATTCAATTGCTTAATTTGCTTAATTCTGGAAAATTCACAATTACACACATATATATATATATAGAGAGAGAGAGAGAGAGAGAGACATTATAGGGGCATAAGAATAAAGAGACTGGGGTATAGTCAATGTGGGCATAATAATGGTTTAGGATCAAATGCATATTGTATTGTTACTTTATATGCATTTATTATTGTACAACAACTCAACTTCTTAATAAATAATAATATTAATAAGATTTGAATCTATTGTGTCTAACTACACATTTTAAACCAACATTCATAAACACTGTTCAACACAGACCCTCAACATGACCCAAACATATTTTGGGGGAATGTTCTGTACTGTTTCTTTCCTAAATAATCATTTGCTATTATCTTAAAGATTCTAAAATGACATTTAATAAATTGAATGATCATGCATCATTTTTTCCTGATTTATTCGTTGTTTAGTCTTTGTTCTGGCATAATTATCAATAGTTGTCCCTTTCTCTCTCACACGTATTCTACTTTGGACAATAAATTATATGGGTATTGTAACAATTTTAGTTTGCCATAGTTTAACCTAATGTTCCCAACCTATTTTACCAATGAAGCTGTTTATCCTGTAACATTTGCCAACCTCCTTGGGAAATTCTGTTTTATAGCTTTCCTGATTAATACTTAAGATAATATCTGCCATTCATTTAATTTTATGAGAATTTATTCTTGTTCTTCTCTTGGCAGTAACCATAAATTTCAGTTGCTAGAAACAGATATGGTAGATGAAATGAAGGCACATTGAGGCATGGGAGAGGTGGATGCATGTGCAGCCTCTTTTTAGGTGAAACACTTGCTAAATTGTAGTTAGGGGGACATCAGATCCATCATCCCTCCAGTGAAGGGTGGAACCAACTCAGTTGCACTAGAATAAGTGGATTACAGCTAGATCTCTGTAGCAGTATGTGTTGCACGTCCCTACCTTAGTCCCCAAATTTGCTCACTCCCACCACGTATCACCTATTATCCCCCTTGAGTATTGGGGATCAAAAAAATACACTGCCAAGAAGCCAAGGGTGGAGTTGCACTTCTAGAAGCTTTCTGATCACCCAAATTGCATTCAGTATCCAAAAATTCAACTGCTCTGGGGAGATACACTTTTGTCTGGGACAGCAGATGTTCAAGGAACTGTGGCTGGCCTGAGAGGTCCATATCAGAAAAGGAATCATCAATTAAAAACAGAAACCTGTAATTAAGGAATGTTCAAGATAATGTATTATTTTGCTCAGACCAGTATCACTTTTTATGGGATATGAGCGGTAATTCAGAGATTTATCATGATCATTCTCATAGGACTTCCCAGGGGAAACCGTTCAAATCTACATATATCCAAAACACACTAATAACATTAACTTTTTCAAATGTTTTATTTTTCTACCTGATTCCCTTTTAACAGCAAATTTAACATTAAATAAATCATTATACTATCCAAGCCAAAACCACTCATTACGTTGAAATAGACATAGGATTCCTACCAATAAGAAAATCAATTACAATTTCAAAAAAAATTTATAATTACCAACTTACCCAGTGTTCTATGGAAACCAATTTTCTGGAGACTATTTGGGTCCCCAAGACTTTCCAGTACTATCCCATGCCATTATCAAATGTTCGTATGTACTAGTTTTTCTTACACGAATAGCTGACTCCTATACGTAAGTTTCATATGTCTGGATACCATTCTAAGCACTTTCCATGGATCTATTCACCTAATCCTTGCTATGATTTAGATATGAGGAATCCCCACCACCACCAAAAGCACACACGTGACACAAAGCAAGAATGTTCAAAGGTAAAATGACCTAATTGGTGGATTAATCCACTTGAATGGATTAACTGAGTGGTAATAGCAGGTCAGGTGTGCCAGGAAAGATCAATCACCGGGGGTGTGCCTTTGGGGTTTGTATTTTATCACTGGTGAGCAGAGAGCCCGCTCTCTCTCTCTCTCTCTCTCTCTCTCTCTCTCTCTCTCTCTCTCTCCCTCCCCTGCGGTTGTGAACTGAGCTGCTCTCCTCCACCACACCCTTCTGGCACCACGTTCTGCCTTACCTCAGCACCAGAGCCACGGAGCCAAACCTCTGAAACCATGAACCAAGGGAAACTTGTGCTGTTCTTTTTGGCTGTTTTGGTCACAGAGAGAAAAAGCTGACTAAACAATCCTCCTATTGATCTTCTGAGAGAGAAACAAATATTACTGTCCCCACTTACAGATGAGGAAACTGAGAGCAGAGTGCACCAACCTGTCCATGACATCTGCCTCATAAAGAGCAGCAGTTCTGTCCTCACCAACTGCCTCTCTCTCTTTTTAATATTGTGTATTTTTCTTTGAGAGTTTTTGGGGAGAAGTACTATATCTTTTGTGTTCATTTCCAACATCTCATGTCTTTTTTAAAGAATGTAATAAATAATTATGATAAATAATCATTAGTAATCAAGTTTGAGAGAAAGGAGAGCCCAAATGTGTCAGGAAAATTAAAGAAAATAAAAATTTGGTGATTTTTTTTTCTGATAAAATATACAGAGTTACTACCAGCATTTCCTAAAAATAGTAAATATTGAGTTATTTTCTAATTCTTTTTTTAAAGAGAGAGAGAGAAGGAGAAAGAGAAAGAGTGAAAGAGAGAAACAGTTTTTTATTTAGTTTTTCATGTGGACTTCCTTGCTCAGAAACTTTGTTGTGTACGTGGTGCTGGGGTTTGAACCTGTGTCCTTGCACATGCCAGGCAAGCACCAAAACCACTAAGCCACTGCTCTAGCCCCCTATTTTCTAATTCTTTAGTCTATTAAATTCACTAAAAGTTAAACAACTGAAATGGAGCAGATTATATTCAATGCATGTATGGTTATTTAAAAAAAAACCCATTTTAATGTACAGCTATAATGCATAAATAAAAACATAAAAATATTTAAACAACATTTCTTCCCAAATAACAAATGTTTAACTGCTAGTTCAGATACACAAATATTAAAAATATATTTTGAGCAGCTTTTTAAAGTTGCTGATTCTTTTCTTGCACAGGTTAGGACACTGTGTTGGGTTAAATAGTGTATGCCTAAATTTCATATCCATCCAGACACTTAAGAGTATGACCTTACTTGCAAATAGGATCTTTGCACATATGATTGGTTAAGATGAAGTTACACTAGGTTAGATTAAGCACTATATCCAATGATTGCTCTCCTTATAAGAAGACAATGTGCCATTCAAGAAATACAGAGATACACAGGGATAGACCATGGGATGATGGAGGAAGAGAGTAAGGAGATTGAGCTGCAAGCCAAGCATCAAATACTGCCAACAACCTCCAGAAGCCAGGAAAGGCTTGCAGCAAGTCAGACCCTCAAACCTCTGGAATCAAACAGCTCGCTGACTCCTACATTTCAGACCTTTAGTCTCCAAAACTGTTAGAGAATTAATTTCTATTTTTAAGCCCCCCAGTTTGTGTTGTTATGTGGCAGCTCTAGGAAATTAATATAGACGCTAATGTCAATTTTAAAAACTTGTTCATTGTTAGAAATTTTCTAATACATAAATTGTTTAGCCATTAGCAAGAAAAATTTATAAACATCACTATTTCTATTTTAAACAAACATGGTCTTAATTGGTCCAAAATGACCAATTTTTAAAGCAGTGTTTAAATACTTAAGCTTTTGAGTAAGCTTATCTCTGAAGTTAATTATTTGTCACTATAAAGTGACATGAATCTAGTGCTATATTTTCTCCAATAGCATTAATAATAAATTGTTTCAGTCCTACCTGCTTTAGGCTTCTCATATTGTATAATTAGTTTCGTAGGACCTTTGGTGAAGGGCAAGTTAGACCTATTACCAATGCCTTTTCAAAACAGTGACCAAGTTGTCTTCTTAGGCAAGAAGATAAAGATCATACATGAGCTTTGCAAATAATTATCAGAAGCAGATTTGGAAATATTTTCTAATGTTATATTTAAATCAATTAGTTAAAAGTGAAATTACTGAATAATAAATTTGGCAATTATTTTATTAAGTAGTTAAAATTGTTAAAAAAAACTGCTAAGGTTAGTTTCTACTAATATGAAGCCATTTTGTAACTCTATGAGTCATTTCAACCATTTGTTATATTTGTTCACATAAGTCCCTTCCTCTTTACTACAGTAATCATCAATTTGAAATAAAGAAAAAAGAAGAACATTCATATTTATATTTTGCCTTTGGTATCACTTGGAAAATGCAATAAACTCTGAAAACTCAATTAATTATTCTTAAAATATAATGGCAATGTTATTTGGAACCTTAAGCTACCAAGTTTTTTCTTGCTTAGATTCTTGGCTTTCTAAGAAATATGACTTGAGAGGCTAAGCGTATTTCTCAGCAAGAGGGAGAAATATGTGATTTTAAATTGGTACAAAAGTAGTATTTACATCTTGAACATTTTTTCAACTTTTTCATTTGGGATTTAAGTATACTTGAATTGCTGAACGAGCTTGCTTGCTTGCTGTTGGCATTAACTACAGGCTTAAAGATGCCCAGGAACTGTATCCCTGGAGAAATAACTAGAGAAAGAAATGGGAGAAGAGTGTGAGATGAAGGTGCTGACTCATTCTTTATTCTAGCTATGAAAACATAATTGACAGTTCATTAATTTTTCATATGTAAGATAAACATATAACTATTGTTTCTCAGCAGAGAAAAAAGGTACTTGGAGAGGAAGTATAACAGTCAAATGATTTCCCTTCAAACTTTAGGCTTGGAATATATACAAATAGATGTTGTAGTCCTTCTTCATTCATCTATCATCAGTATGGTTGAAGATGATGGGTTATCTCTTCATTAAAACAGGTCATGAGCTTATTATACCAGGTCCTCAACTACATGCCAAATTAATACAATATTATGTAGTTTTCACTGAATATGTTTATCAGTGTCTATGAAAATCTTTAATGGTGATTAAAGTTCTGTGTTTAGTATTGAAATTCTCTATAACAGATATTAGATAAAATTAGTAGTGGTATCAAGTAATAGAATGTCTGCTTTTCTAAGTTATTTGAAAACAGAAATAAAAGTCTCTGGTTTAGGGTGGACTTTGTTACTCTTATGATACCAAGTTTAAAGAAGTCTTGGGTCACAGTATCTTGAACCCAGCTTGGTAGACCAGCCTGATGGTGTAAAGAGAATGCATGGTCAGGTGGGGAAGCTGGGGGCCAGAGCCAAGCTTGCCAACATGCAGGGAACACATGTCACTCAAGAGCTGAGAATAGACCACAAGTGAATGGATATCTAAGAGGATTAAAACCCACATGTGCACCCTTTTCCACGTGCAGATACACAGGTCTTAATTAATTTATCTCTTCTGCCTCCATGCAAACCCTTCAAAAAACATTTGAAGACATGGAGCTGCAGGAGGGAAATGGAGAAGGAAATAATTGGCATCATGGTCTCCATTCCGTTAGCCTAGATGTGTCTGCGTGCCTTTTCACAGTGACAGGGAAATGGAAGCCAAGAGGCTATGTATGAACTGGGAGAACAGAAGAGGCTTTGGGGACCACTCTTACCCACTCCAAAGCAGAGGTGCAGAACATAGTTTCTAAATCATTTAAGAAATCAGGATAAAAAGTAACTGGAGTTTGCAAAGGACCATAATCTTTGAACTTCAGCGCAAAATGTTTTTATTACTCTACTTGGAGCTAAAGGCATATGGTGGACAGGCTTTACATAGACTGGTCTGCATCCCTCCATCTTCATTCTGCCTCTTCTGGGAAATCTGCACCCTCTGGATTTTACCCTGCAGTGGCCCAGCCCCAGGAAGCCATCAGGATTCAGTGATATGCATTATAACTGTACCTGGCTCCATGGAGGTGGATAACCTGTCTCATCTGCACCCATTCATCTCTAACTGAGGGAGTTTCGAGTCTTAGTATTCGGTTGGGGAAATTTTCAAAAATCATTAAACTTGTTAGGGAAAAGGGAAAAAAAAAACAAAACCCTGAGTAGTCTGTGTTATTATAATTTGTAGTTGTTTACTACAGACCTGTAAGATCTTGCAAGCAGGGCCAGGAAAAAGGTTCTCAGGGCATTCGGGCATAGATGCTCCTGGCCCTGGCTATCCTATTGTTTAACTAATCAGAAGTATCACCAAAAAATCACAATGTTCATGTATGTGCGCATATTAAATACCAATGCATTCTAAATGAGAAGCCAATATTTCACTTTTCACTTCCACTCCATTGTCCCCAAGGAGATGAAGAGTGCTGATATTTCTTTCCTTTCTAAATTTAAATTTTAGCTGGTTTTTCCCCAATCTAGTTTTGTTCTTATTAAACATGTGTTGTGCTCTTTAGCTGCCTCAGAATAGCAACTTCTTCACTATTATTGGCAACCTGAAAACCATCATGGAGTTTTCAATTACTGAGCTACCCAAACTTAACCACAAACTTTGCATTAAGGTCACAATGTTTTTCTTAGTCTCAAAAAAGTTTTTCGGCTTTAGTAGACACTTGACTTAACTGCAAATATGTGACTTTGAACTACATTGTCCACACTGTGAGCAAAAAGCAGACTTGGTTGCTGTGAGACAACACCCTTTGCCTGCCCCTGCCAAAGACAACAGAAACAAATAAATAAATAACAGAAAAGGAGACTGGATGAAGGAACTGCTTCTGCCTCAGGAAGATACTTCTGGAATTAACCTGCACTTTGCATGATCTATGTTTATGCGTGTAGAGCATATCTTTCCATGCCTCTGTAAAGTTGTATGAAGTGGCCTAGTGAATCATCAATAATTGCTGAGTTATTGGGTCCAGATTGGCCTGGAAGTGCGTGAGCAGTCAGTAATTCAACCAGGGCTATGGGGCCATGTCCTTCCACAGAGTTTGCAAGACACTTTCTTTGCCTCAGATGGTCTTTTATTTCCCAACATGCTATTTATTTTCTCTAAGTGGAATCCATGATAGTGGAACTTGCCTGCCTATTTTAAAATAAGGGTGTGGATGAGGCAGATCAACTTGAACTTATTCAGTTTTCTTTGGCCAGAGTAACTAGATTTATTCTTCTGCCTCTACCTGGAGTCTCAAATCACTGGAGATTAAAGAATTTAATTTCACATATTTAAAGTTCTGATAAGGCTCTACTATCATATAACACCATTTGGAGGAAGGAAGATGACATGTGTGGTGGCACATGCCTGTAATCCCATCCAATCATGGGGGCTCAGGCAGGAGGATGTCAAGTTCAAGGCCAGCTTGGCCTACTTAGAACTTATCTCAAAATAAAAAAAAATTTTAAAAAGGGTTGCGAATGTAGTTCAGTGGTAGAGTATCCCTGGGTTCAATTCCCAGTACTGCAAAATGAAAAAACAAACAAACAAAAATAAAAACAAAGAAAGAAGAAAATGGCAAAACCAGGTTTAGTTTTCTGGCCTCTAAGCTAAGAAGGGCTTCAGGGCTTCCATGCTCATCTTCTTGCTCAGTGAGACAATGTGGAGGGAGGGGCGGGAAAGCTGGGAGTCGAATGAGTAAGATGAAGAGACAGTGGCCCCGGCCCCAAAACGAGTGTCGCTGTGATCATTCCTATCTTACTGCGTCTACACGCTCGTCTATCTTTGGAAAGCTGGTGCATGGTGTTGCCAGGGATCCCCTGCTGTCTCCTTGCCATGACACAGGAAGAAGCACAGATGCCTGCTACTAGTGTCCCAGAGCACAGCAACTGGGATTGGCTCATCCTAGAGCATCGTTGTATCCTCACCAGCAAAGGGAGTAAAATAGGGGAGGCTTGAGTACTATTTCTTGAAACTTTTATTTCCATTTGTATAATATGTATAATATATATATATATTTTCTCATTAATTCATGATATATTTATTTCTTCCTGTAGTTCTAGTCAGAAATAAAACTAATTAAACTGCCAAAATGTTCTCCTTTGGGGAGTCTTTGTTATTCTGTAGAAGCCACAGTTTATAGGTTTAGAAGCATTGTTCCGAGGCAAAGCAAAGGCCTTATGAGTTTTTTTCTCTAAGAGCAAGAGATTAATAGAACTATTGACTCAAGCAATTCCCCACTGCAATATTCTGAAATTCCCCGGTGAGAATTTGTGAACGACAGTGATATCTCACTTTTATGGCATTTGTAATTTATTTTATAATACTTCAGCATAGGCTGAAGTATTGCATATGAGGGTGGGCATGTGTGTGGATGGGGTGGTGACCTCACTTAGGAAAGCAACATGGGCGGTGCCCTAATTACGAACGCACAGCCCAGAGAAGGTTGATCAGCCCTTGAAAAGTGCAAATGTAGTGACTCATCCCTAGCAGAACACAAAAATCATCTGAGGGCTTTCATAAAGAATTTAATGGTTCTTTTATTTTATTTTTCAAATTATCATATAACAAAATGAATATTTTATTTTCAATTAATGTGCAGTTCTGAGTTTTAATAGATGCATAGATTTGCATGAACACTCTCACAATCAGAACATAGCTCCTCAAAACTCCTTAGAGTATTCCACCCCTTTAGATTCACAATTTCCCCGTAACCCCTTCCCCTGGCAATCATGATTTTGGGGAAGCTTTTGAAAAGTGTCAGTTCCTGGACTTTCCCCTCAGAGCTTCTTATTGAAGAAGTCTGGGATGGAGGCTGGTATCTTTGGCAAAAGTTTTGTCAGTGACTCTGATATGCACCCAAGGCCAAGAAATGTGTTCTTACCAGGGTTCAGATTCCAGAAGCAGGTACCATAGGCATATCCACGCCCTGCATTTCAAATCAGCATTGTCTCATTGGACAGCACTGTGGATCTTAGAGGCTTTGGGGGGAGGTAATTGTGTTCAAAATAAAGCTGGAGGGAGCATGGGGCAGGTGCCACCACCCTCTCACCAAATGGGGTGGGGATCTGGCAAGTCCAGTGCCCTTGTAGAGGGACAGATGACTCTGAAGATGCAGGCACAGAATCTCCCTAGAAGTTTTGCAGGACTCTGTTCCTGGAATGTTATAGGATTTATAAGTAAATCCTTCCCAACTCATGTCTTCTAGAATGTCTAAAAGGATGGACAGTGTGCTGGGACTCCAGTGAGCTGGATACCTGTTTCTGTTGGCCTGTAAATATTGGCTTTGTAGATTTGGTACAAGACTATTTTTTATTTAATGACCAACTGATAGAGAGATGCAGAGGTAGGAACATTAGTTCTTCCAATTTTTAATTTATAAAGCAGTAGTTTTCAGTCTTGGCCATACCTTAGAGTCACCTAGGGAAATCTGAAAGTCCTGATGCCCAGACAATACCTCAAAGCAATTAATTCAGTCTCTGGGATTTGGACCAAGCCCTTGCTACTTTCAAACCTTTCCAGGTGCATAGCCAAGGTAGAGAGGCTACTAATAATATCTTCCAAAAGTCATCTACTAATTTTGAGCTCATAAATTGGCTTATTCAATTCATTAGGTTGCAATCTGTCTTCCCTCACCAACGCATCTACGCCTGGCTTCCAGCAGAGCTGCTGGCCAGATTCCCAGGGGACCATGCAGCTGCACATCTTCACTGCTCCACTGTCTCTTTTAAGTCATAAACACTACTTAGAAGATGCAATAGTTATCTCTTGCTGTGTACACAATTGCTCCAAAACCTAAAAGAATAAACCTTTATCATCCCATGTTTCGTATGGGCCAGGAATCTGGGATGCCTGATCTAGGTTGTTCTTGCTCAGAGCTTTTCACAAGGCTGCAGTCAGGGTGCAGCCATTTGAAGGTGTCCGCTCCAAGCTCACTCCTCCTAGCAGGAAACCTCAGTTGCAGAGGCTATGTGATGTTGGTCTCATCATAAAGCTGTTGGAATGTTCTCATGACCAGTTCCAGGCTTCCTCCAGAGTGAGTGATCCAAAAAACACAACAAGGAGGAAACTTGATTGTCTTTTACAATCAAATGTCTGAGTCCCATAGTTACTTCAATTAAAATTTATTTGTTTGGAGTCAGTAATGTAGTCTACACTCAAGGGCAGGGGACAAGCCTCAAATTCTTGAAGCAAAGACTATTAAAACCATCACAGATGATAACTAGCTAGGGTCAAGGGAATATAAAAGGTGTTTTGGGGATTCCACTAGGGTGCATGAACTTAAAAGGAATCAGACAGAAATCAAAGGAAAAAAAATCTCTCAATGCTAAGACCATAAATTTGACCCTAATATATTTTACCCATTGTAATTGGTACCCATACTTTGGATCTTAAAAGAAGAAAGGACACACCAAGATCAAAAGATGTCATCTCATCTTGTTCAAGCCCATGTTTTCCAATGAACCAGCTCTTTAGAAGACATGTACTTTATGGGGAATGCTATGTATGTGTTAATGGATAAACAGAAATGTGTTAACAGATAAACAGAAATGACATTTAATTTCAAGCTCCATTAGTAACATACAGAAATGGCGAGAACAAGGTCAGCTGAGATAGTAAAGGACAAAAGTATTTCATTTCCAATTACTTAAAATAGTGTACAAATGTAGCAGCTAAGATAATGTTGAGTGCTTGCCAAGTGAAAACAGAAGGGATCATAGCAAAGAACCAGAAAGCTCTAATACCTGAATATGTCTCAAATTCTGTATTCTATTGAAATAATTGTTTTTACAGCAAGCACTTGGACCATATATTCTGCAGGCAAAATCCAGCTTGTGATCTGTTTATGTAAATAAAGTTTTATTGGAACATAATCATGCTAACTCCTTTGTGTGCTATTTCAGGCAGTTTTCACTGTAAGGCAGTAGAGCTGAGGAAGTTCAAAAGTGGCCCCATGGTCTGAAAAGAGAGAAAGATTTACTACCTGGACCTTTATAGAAAAAAAGTGCCAATCTTTGGTATACATTAATGAATGGAGATACACAGTATTCCTAACTTAATTATGATAATTCCTAATCTTTTATCACAGATTCTCTGGGCCTCAAAGGCCAGATAAAAGAGGAAAAAAAATTTGTTTTTTTCCCCAAAGGCATGCAATCATTTACTTAAATTTTACTGTGTTTGGGTTAATATGAATAAAACTTAAAGCAAAATTATTCCCTTTGTCAGGCTAATCTTATTCTTCCTCTCAAAAAGTAATGCTGAGGGCTGGAGCAATGGCTCAGTGGTTGGAGTGATTGCCTGGCATGGGCAAAGACCCGGGTTCAAACCCAGAACCACATACACAACTAAGTATCTGAGAAAGCAAAGGTTAGATGAAAAACTGAATAAAATTGATTCTCTCTCTCACCCTCTCTTTGAAAAAAAAATTAAGTAAATAATGCTGAAGTGTTTCTTCTGATTAAGAACCTCAAAGTAGCTTAAGTAAAACAGGGTGGGCAGGGAAGAGCTGGGGGGATTATTGACAAGTAAAGTCGGATGAAGTCAGACCTGGGAATCTGATCACCATCTGCTTTCTGTGTCTTTTGACTCATTTCCCCACCATATTTTTCACCTCCTCCTTTTCCCCATTCCTTCTCCTTTTTCTGTGCTGGCTGAATGCTTTCCTGCTGCAACTCATTTTCTCCATGAGGAGAGAAGTATGGACTGTTGGCTGCTCCAGCTGTGTATGCTTCATGCCACCATCAAAGCAGCAACAGTGTTTCTCACCAAACCTCCTGTAGAAAACCCAAGGTGAGAGGCTGTAGGGCTGTTTTGGGACATATACCGTTTTTCCATCAATTTTTAAGACCTGGAAGATAAGGTATAAAGATTGATCCAGCTCAGATCTTGGGCCCACTCTTGTGATTCCAACAACTGCTACACAAAAAAAGCAGCAAAGGAGATGGTATACAGACAAAAGCACGTAGCCCCCGCCCCACCTCAACTAGCCCTCTCAGAACATTCTCAAGAGTCAAAGGAAGACTCAAGACCAGAGAGTCAAGGATTGAATGTCTTTCTCATATTTGGAAGCTAGAGGGCAGAAAGAAAGAAAAAAGGGGATCTCATGAATACAGGAAGAGCAGTAGCATAGAAGTAGGGGACCAAGGGGGAGGGAGGAGGGGAGACAAAAGGGAAGACCTGGGGAATAAAGACCAAACTATACCTGTGCACTTATGAATACATCACGGTGCATTCCAATTGTACATACAACGCACCAGTTTAAAATGAATTAGTAAAAGTAATACATTAATAAGTAAAAGAAGTTTTTCTTACTCTTTCCAATACAGTAGAGGAAGAGAATAAGAGGAGGGAGGAGAGGAAGGAGCTGAAATAGAGGACTGTTGCATGTATTTATGAATATGTCATGGTGAACCGCACTATTATGTATAAGTATAATGCACTAAAAAAAGAGTCAAAGGAATTTCAAAAAGAATATTGCATCTATTCTTCAACTTTGGCAGGCTTCTCACAACATATAAGAGATTACTAAATACATTCTGATTTGAAAACCTGTCTAGATTTCACAACTTCATCAACTGTTTCTTAAGAAATGATTTATTTCTCATCCTATAATTTATGCTTCAAAGAAGATATCCTTCTCTTTTATCAACTCATTCCAATTTCTTGATTCCTTCTCAAAACCTGTGATTGAAACTTCACTCATTTTTGGCTAAAGACTTGTTATTGCAAAATTTAATACACAGCTTCGTAACACATGAAACTCAGAAGGTGACACTGAACAATAATCCAAATGACCCTGGATATATTTGGAATTAAAGGTGGAATCAGATTCAACTGGAAAGAATTCTTAGCTCTGCCACTAATTTGTTGTGTGATCTTGAAACAATCAAATTTGTACTTATACAGATCAGGAGTGTAAGACATTAATTTAAATAAGCATTTGTTGAAAATCTGCTACAGTGCTTAGGATCCAACAATGAATAAGGGAAGTATGGTCTCTACCTTCTCAAAACATATATGTCTCAGAGAATATAGACGGGGTTTCTAGGCTGCTTTCATACACTGTGATATTAAGTGGATGGAATGGCTGCTATTGAGAGACAGCAGGTAGGAGTGAGTTGAATGAGAGGTAGACCCTTCACAGAGAAATCGGTATACAAAACCCAAAGTAATCAACCAAAGAGGAGAGTGACGAAGGAATGAACAGTGTTTCTGGGTGACATTGTTTTGCGAATATGCCATGATACAAGTGAGCATGATTTGAAGGAGCTAAATATTATTTGGGTATTATTTGCGTTTGGGTATTAGTCAGGAATCTTCAGGTGGCAAGTGACAGAAACCCATTTCTAACTGGTCAAAATAAGTAAAAAAAAAAAAAAAATTTCTTTTTTTTTTCTTTTTTTTTGCTCATCATCTGTTTTAGTTAACTTTTTCATCACTGTGACCAAAATAATTGACAAGAACAATTTAGAAGAGGGAAAGTTTATTTGGGGCTCATAGTTTCAGAGATCTCAGTCCACAGAAAGTCAACACCATTGCTTTGGGCTCAAGGTGAGACAGAACATCATGGAATAAGGGCCGAGCAGAGGAAACTCACTAATTTATGGTGGAGTTGGAAAGCAGACAAAGAAGGGGATCAAAGGCCAGCAGGAAGATGAGCCCTTCTTGAGCAAGCCCTTAGTGTCCTACCTCCTTCGGTTGCGCCCTACCCGCCTACACTTCATGAGGATGGATCGGTCACAGTTCTCATAATCTAATCATTTTGCCTCTGAATATTCCTGCATTAACAGGAGATTTGGGGGGACACTTCACATCCATACCATAACGCTAACCAACCTCCGAACAGATTTGGAAAGCACTAGTTATAGCAAAGCCTGGGATTGGACGAATGCTACAATTCGTTGATCTCTGCCTCAACCTTTGCTCCTTTTCATGGGTTAGATCTTTTCTGTACTTCACTGGTAGACTGTTCTCTCCACACTACTAAGTAAATGGACACTGGAGGCCAAATTCGTGAAACAATAGCTTTCACAATGAAGAGGAATGTGAGGGGCTCTTTTCTTCTTGGTCCAGCCGGCAAAAATGGGAAGCATTGCGAGGTTGAGGTTTTACCCATGTGACAGTGGAATGAGGTAGCCAGCTACAGCTTTCAGATGCTGGAAGAAGGCACTAGACTGTTCTCATGGTACAGTAGGTAGCACAGGCTCTGTTGCTCTTCAGTTCCTTCAGTTTCCAAGTGTTATCGGGATGAGTAAATGTTGCACACATAATGGGCTTGGCCACAGCTGAGGATCCCTGATCTCAGGAAACCTTCACTTTATGAAGGAGCTGCTAGCAAAATTGTCCAAGTTTTTTTCTGAAGGGAGACATCACCTAACTCAGAGTGAAACTGCTCTCCGAAGCAGAGAGAAATGTCACTAGCATGCAAGGACTGCTAGGAAAATGTTGCTGAAGATAGAACAGGATAAGAACTATCACAAGGTGTGCACAAATTCCATGCCGGGGTTGCTTTCCAACAAAAAAAATCCCAGAGAAGGGAACCGAATTGATGTGTCTGCGCCTAATCTGGTCATGCATTTTTTTTTTTCATGGAGATGGGGTCATGTTACTGGTTTTGCTAAAGTCAACGTTCCAACCAGAGACTAGGGTCAAGGTTGGTTACCAAGACCAGGAGAATGTGCTTGACAACGATCCAGTAAAAGAGTTCATATTATCAGGCTAAAGAGTTAAGATGGGGCCAGAGCATAAAGAATTATGTAGGTCAAATTAAGAAGTTTGGATTTTTTCCCATATGAAATAGCAATTTATTAAATAAGTTTATAATGGGTGGTGTTAATGTTATCTTTAGAAAAATCACACTAGCATACATTTTAGGGATTAGGAACAAGTAAATGCGGAAATGAATTAAGTCAACTTTCCAAGTAAAGATAAGAGGGTCTTGAACCAGGGCAGTGGTGATGGAGAGAAGTAGCAAATCTGTCAGGATAAACTTCATGTTCTTGTTTGGGGAAATCTGGTGAATTGAGACACAGAACCTAGACAGTTTTAGGTTTTAGGTATCTAACCAGGCAAACTTGGTTTTGAAAATTGTGACTTTGAGATTGGATGGGACGTAAAACCAGGCTGAGGAAATGAATGAGGGGACATGGGTATACCACCTGGGTGGGAGGGGAGTAAACAGACACATGATGTTCAGCACACAACTGGAAAAGCACTGATATTTTAGGGACAGATGTTTAAGAGTGAATCCTGTAAAAGGTAAGGGAGTAGCTAGGATGCCAAGAAGCAAACTAGGAATAGAATCTAAGAACAGCCACAGGAAGACAAATCCTGGGCACAAATTGACTGAATTCATTCTTCTAAAGTTGTGCAAGATGCCACAGCATAGATGTACCAGAAAATTAAAGAAGAACAGGAAAAAACACAAAACAAACTCAAAATAGGTGAACAATGTTGAATGCTCTGGAAGAGGAAGCTCTCCAGTTTGCATTACCCTTAAAGAAGAATGGCAGGGATTAAAGAGGATCCCACTCACAGGCTCCTTGTGCTATGAAGACATTGAATACATTCAAATAATTTTCCTTCAAAGAGCAAGTCACTGGTACCCGTGGCTAAGATCACGCTGTTTACTCTTAGGTCTTTTCTGATCACTCTTAAACATAACCACTGCTACACTATATTTGTCCCTAGTAAATGCTGTCCCCACCCCTCCGATGATTATATCACTGATGCAAAATCCTTTGGCTTTCAATTGCACCAAATTCACAGATTAATCAGCAGGATAAATTCAAGTGGTATTTGTCTGCTCAGCTCATTAATATAGGTCAGCTCTGGCTCAGTTTTCCTGTGAACACTTGTTGCAATGGCCTCTAACATGGTGCTGTATACAGGACTAGAATGCTTCTGATTGCTGCTTTCTGGGGTGGAATTTCATAATTCTTTTTTTTTTTTTTTAAGGGGGAGAGGGACAGTGAGAGAGACAAAGAGAGAAGCAATTTTTATTTAGTTTTTCTTGTGACTTTCATTCCTCTAACACCTTGCTTTGTACGTGGTTCTGGGGTTTGAACTCGTGCACTTGCGCATGCAAGGCAAGCGCTGCAAGCACTGTGACTGCCAAGCCACTGCTCCAGCACCTCTTTTTAAACCTATTTTTTGGGTATACAAGTGACACTCCCATGTTTTCTGTCCATTTCTGTTTTCTTCTCCCATAACCAGCTTGAATACAATTTTAGCTCCTTTTTTTTTTAAGGTAAAGGGGAAAATACAACTCCAAATCCAAGAAGAAACATATTAGGAAAACAGAAGTAGGGTGAGGAAGGCATTTTATAATTCATTAATTTATATCAGCATCTCTTAAAATATTTTTATGAAAAAGAACTGAAGAATGTTAGATCAGAAACTAATAAGCATCACATATTTTAAAAGATTTAGCACTTGCTTTTTATAGCTTTATTGACTATTACCAGGTTTCAGTATGTTTCAAATAATTAAATACTGCAACTGGGACATTAAAAATACAAACTAATTTACCAAAATAATTGTATTCTGAATATTATGTACAATATTATACATTTTACATTACATAAAGGGGTTTTATACATAAAGGTAAGATTTGATTTATCATTATTGGAAATTCAAAATACATTTGAACAAAACATTCCTATGCATACGTAACACAATTGCTCAGCTGGGATAATCAAAACCATACATGAGTGTGGTTATTAAAAATAAAATTACATTCATATAATAGTGGTAGAAAATGAAATTTGTTTTTGTAACTTTGAAAGTATTATTTTAAAAAAACCACACACATGAATTATATAACCTAGTTCTATTTAAAAATATTTATGCTTGCAACTGAAATATGTTATTTCAGGCGAAGTTTATGACTTTTAATTTTCTTATTTTATGGGATCTATTATAATTCCGAGTCATTAAAATGCCTTGTATGTAGGTAAAAGGCAAACTGGTGCCTAGCAAATAGAAAAGCCACAGGGCTATCTTATCACCATGTATATATTTCATCATATAGTTTTGAAAAATAATCCTATGAAGTTATACAGTTTGGTATGCCTTTATATTCATAATTGGCATCAAAGTGATTACATATCGAGGCACAGAGCTTACAGGAGAAATACATAGTATGGTGAAGAACTAGATACTGAAATACAGATGTCATTAGGTGACTTGAGGAAAAAAATCGTGAACAGGTGCTTATGTAGAAAACACCACACACACACTAAATTCGTCTTTAGGCAAGTTTTCAGTCCTTCAAAAAGCTAATACACTGATGTATCATATCTTGTTTGAACATGAAAATACAAGATTACGTACATGATACTGCCATACAAGTTTTAATAGTATCCCACTTTTAAGTTTGATTTCTCTCAAGCAGAATAGTTGTGATTTTTAAGTACTAGCAAACATTTTCTAACTGATCTGAAAAGCTTGAAAAATGGTACCTTTACCCTGTAACAAAGATGGCTTTCTAGTTTCAGGTCACTCTGTACAGGGATCTCATTCCAGAGACCCACAGACTTGTGAAGACTCTATAACTACATACAAGAACCTCAGAAGAACAGCAATTAGTAAAACTAGCCATTTTCTTTAAAGTCTGCACAGCACGTTGCAGTACTTCGTTTTCAAATTCTGTATTTTACAAAAGGCAAATGAAAGAACACCTGGAAACTAGAAGACAGAAAGGCAACGAGTTGAAACATATACAAAAACAGTGCTCTTCGAGAAAAATGAGAATTGGACCCTAAGATATTCTTTATAATGTTTTTTCTTTGTGGTCATGTTTGGCCTACATATAAAAGTTCTACCCTAAGTTATCAAAATATATTCATATAAATGTATGAGCATTTCTAATACAAAAGTTAAAAAATTCTAAATTCTTAATTTTTTTGTAATTAAATATCCTAGAGTTCAGTAGGCAGATTTTAGAGCAGCTTGAAAATCCTTTGTTGCCCGAGCACTGTCCAGACACGGGGCACTACTACATTTCAGCTCTGCGATGGGATTTCTCAGCAACAGCAGCCCCATCTTCCTCCTCTTCCTCCTCGTAGTGTTCCTCTCGGCCTTTGGGGCGGTTGCCGTCTCTACCTTCTTGCTCTTCTCCACCATTGTTTTTATCATCAGCCTTAAAAAAAGGAAACAAGCAAAGAAAATTGATCCTATAGGCAACGAGCTACAATCTCTCCTAATCTACACGGTGTCACCTTTTCCTAATTCTAGGTGGCCTGTTAAATTCAGCGGCACCTTCTAGGTGTCCGTTTCCACTGGTACCTCTCCTAACTACGTATCTGTACCTCCTACCTGGTGCATGTGGACAGAGACACACACACGTGCATGCACTCAGCAGAAACACATATCCTACACATACGTTTTCATCATTTTCACCATAGGTCTCTTCAGCATTACGCTCCAGTTCCCTCTTTTTCTCTTCGGTCAAATCTTCCTGAACCTAAAAGCAAACCACAAAAGACTGTTGGATACTCTTGTCATTTCAACACCTGCAACGACATGCTTTGATTTCCAAAATGTTCGTTTGAAATAGCAGAAATGAAATTAAACTAAAAATAAATTTGAAAAAACATATGAAACTCCAAAGTTTGACTTGTCTATTAGGTATGAGGAAACATATACTTTAGCTATGATTAAAGTCAGTGTGACCGATCCTTGGTCTGACTTTTGAATTTCTTGGAATAATGGTTAACTCTGCAAGGATAACACTTGAAGCAATTCAGCTACAAAATTACACACCCCCCCTTTCAAAACGAGAGAACTGTAGAAATCTGCACACTCTGACAGAATGTAAGTTCTATGAAGGCAGGAACTATCTTATTCAACTCACTGTCTTCAGTAATTAGGTGCACACCAGGCACATTGAAACTGCTTAATACATATTGCTGAGTGAATGAGTCACTGAATGAACAAATAATTCAATGCAAAAAATGTCTCCTGTAAAAGCACAAAAAAAGATACCACTGTCTATATACAACATAACAGAAAACTGATGGGTCTATTCTAAAATTAAGAATAAATTTCTCAGGTTAAAATATCCAGAAAAAAGAACACAATCATCTCAATTTCTGTATGACATAGAATGGTAAATTGGTTCCAATCCCTGCCTCAATTTAGTGTTCTAATATGGCATATCTGTTTTAAATAGTTTTCCTTTATGTACACTATTGTTACTATTTCATTGATCCCAAATGTTCATCTAAAAATGCAAATCAGAGGAAGCATCTGAATATTTTGGCTAAATAATTTCTATTTAATGATCACATCTCACAGAAATATAGGATAAAACATTTTCTAACTTGTTAAATATTTTGAAAACCATACATATGCCAAAGGTTTAAGTCATTTGAATGTATTTTTAAAAACTGCTGAACATCGGTTAGGCATAAAGCAGTGTCCTGGTACCAAAAGAAAGTCTGATCTCTTCTAGAATCATAATATAGGTTTTAACATCCTCTTGAATAACACAAAAAAATTACATGACTTTTTTCCCAAATTGTTGGAAGTACGGCCATTGAAAATCTGAGAAATGGGTAAGGGATGGAAAGTATGCAGCTATTCTAATTAAGTAGGAACAAATTAAGTGCTGCCTCAAGGTGGTGGGCCAAGGGGAGACAAGAATGAACCACAGCCTCTCAGCGGAGCACTGGATAGAATTTGACCTTTCAGGAGCCCACAAAGGTGACTCTTCAAAGGTGACTGACCCTTCATGAATCTCTTCTAATCAGCCCCCAGTATAGGCTGGATCCATATCCCTAAACTACATTGGTTTCAGATAAATACAATCTGAAGACAGAAGCATAGTGCTTACAGTTCCTGTTGGAATAAGCTCAGGATACCCTAGTCTCACCTTCCAGCACTATCAGTAGTCCATGACATCTATTCTGCCATTTGTCATAGAAACTCACAGTAACATTCCATAGGACACTGGGATGAAGATGATGAAGCACTTATTTCAGACTTCATTAAGGTCTAATTGAAACATTATTAAATTGCGGAAGTGTCCTTGTCCATTTTGATGATCAAATATGTCTTCTATGCGGGTGATAATGAAAACTCAATTTGTGAAGACTACACATGGCATAGCTGAGAATGGGAAATTATGCAGTATGTTGGATACAGTACAAAAATGTGAGGCAGTGAAGTTTGGATGTTCAGGGCCAGAGAGTAATTATTTAGGCTTTCTTGGCAATAAGCCTTCTGTCACAACTGCACAACTCCACCACTACAGCACAAAGACAGCTACACACAATGGGCACACAAAAAGGCATGGCTGTGCTCCAGTAAAACTTTATCTACAAAATAGGCTGCAGCCTGCATTTGCTACCTCCTAACACACACTGTGGAGACAGACAACCCTGCACCTCAGCTCTGCAGCTTTCCAATTAAAGTTCACTTTTTATTATGAAAACCTTCAAGCACATGCAAATAAAATCATTCAACAAACCCTCTGTACGTTCTTCCAAGGTTCAAGTTGTCTTCATATTGCCTCACCTGCACCATCTACCACTTCTCTATTTTTTCAGTTAATTATTCTTAAAATTCTACACTTCATGTAATTTTACCCTTACATGTCAAACTATACCCCTTTAAAAGAAGTGGACATCTTCAACTTATTCTCTGAGTCCCACATTCTGAATTCATTTGCTTCTGTATGTTATCACTTCACTCATTCCTTTAGCCCCCCCTATTTTCTGTAAATCAAAATTAGCTTAAAGGTGTGAGTTAATTAAGGTTCCGGGGTATTTCAGAGGTGGTGTTGAATATTTTATGTTTTCATCACATCAGGAGCCATGTAACATCTGTTTGTTCTACTTTTAGTACGGCTGAGGTTGGCCAGTGGGCTCAGATGGTGACAGCTTGATCCTTCCCTAATAAAGTGTCTTGTTCATCTAGTGATGTCACTGTTGAGTTAATTAAGGGCTTTAATTGGGGTTTACAAAAATAGTGGTTTTCTAGTTCCATCATTCTTTCTGCATCCAATTTCTATACAGAATTCTCCCCCATCAACTATATACTTACCATGCCTGGTATACTTAAAAATGACATCCTTTAAGTCAGACCTAGGTGGGCTCTAATTATGATTATAACAATAAACAACAAGCTGTGTAACCTGGAATATTTTAAACTAAACCCTCTGAAGATCAAAATCTCTTATGTATACAATACATGGGCTGGGTAAAAATTCATCTTTAATTTTCTGTGGGTATGGGGTTTGAGAATCAGGGATCCTTTTAAGCCTGTGATGAAAAATGCTTTAGTAAATGGGTTTAGACATACAGCATTCTGCAAAAGTGTTCAGGAGGGTCACAGTCCCAAAGTCCACTACTACAGTCTGCCTCTTTAAGCAGGGTGCTCCTGAAACATGAGTATGAGCTGGGGTGGGGAGAAGGGGTTTTTGAAGAAAAAGCCCAACAGACAAGACTGGAAATTTCAAAGTGCAAGGTTGAGTCCAGGGATTTGTATTTTTCACAAACTCTTCAAGATGTTTTGTGATCACAGTAAAGATGGAGAATGATCTCCTTAGGTAGAAAAATGGATGCTGGGCTAACTTGGGAAATAAGCTCCCTTCTCTGAAACCTGTTTTCTCCATCTTGGGACCTACTGTAGAACACTTAGCTTGTTTACCAGTTATCAGCATATTCTCGAGAACCACTGATTTAAATTACTCCTTAATTTACAAAATCCACAAACGAACCCTCTGTAATTGTCCAGCCATATAGTGGACAGAGTTTTACATACACATTATTTTAGCAATATATTTTTCATGTTTGGGGCAAAACACTGTTAAAAGATTACACACTGTCCTCCTCACTATTCCTCATCATCCACTGGAATCTAAAGTTTCAGGCACTTCAGAAATGAACCTTACATGATGGGATAAAGTTTAGCAATTGGCCAAAAGAAACTAAAATAAACCACTGAATCTGAAATGGTCTTTGACTGGCTACCAGGTCCCAACCATGTGAATCGACACCTTTGCTTACCCATAGAAGACACTATGGTACGAGCTAGAAACCCGCTGGCTAACCTTCAATTAGTCAAGAACCCATGGGACAGAGGAGAAATCTTCAGCAAGGTAAGCAGCAGTGATGGACACCACTGCCCAGCAGCTGTGCTGAATGGACAGCGTCTGTCCATCAGAAGCTTCTTGACATGGGGAGATATATATATTTAGCATTTATATATATATTTAGCATTTATATATATATAAATGCTAAATATATATATATGAATATGTATATATATATATTTATAATATGTATATATATGTATATATATACATGTATATACATATATATATATGTATATACATGTATATATATGTATATATATACATATATATATACATACATTCATATATACATATGAATATGTATATATATATATATATAAATATATATATAAATATGTATATATATATACATATATATATATGATATATATATTTAGCATTTATATATATATATATTTAGCATTCAAATAATTTTTAAGTATAACACAGCACTTTTTGGTATGTCATAACTTGTCCTGTTTGCTCAAAAGTAGATAAAATATCTGGAATGCAAGCGACATGAGGAGGAATGGGTGTGTCTTTCACCGTAGCATCAAACAAACCAATCAGGATTGCAGCAAATCATCACCATTTTTATGTCTTAGATAATGCTGCAGTGCTAGAGTTAAAAAGGCGACAGTGCAAATTTCCTAAAATCACTTATTTTGGGTGATTCATCCCCATGGTTCAGGTTTGTAGGTTTGATGGCTCTACCTCGGAACAGGTGTAGCGCTGGTAGGATACAGTCCTTCCTGAGGAGCAAATGCTGACAACCAATAGTCTGGCTGCAGGCTGGGAGGGAGGGGAACTGATGGCAGCTGCAGATCTACAGCCCAGGGCTCAGTGGGGCAGCAGGAAAACTGAGGCACACTGGAGATAAGAACCATGCACAGTCACATGGCACTTCATGGCTTTCAAAGTGCTTCCAAAAATATTGTCCCAGACACACACACAGAAGTGTTTCCACTTCATTTTTTCTCATTTTAGTGCAGTCTGCTGAGTGTTTCAGCTCTGACTGTCATTGGGGCTTGAATGATATTTGGCACCCTCCGTTCCCCCCTCTCTAGGGAAGATAACCTGGGAATGAGGGCAAGATGCAAAAATTAATCATCTCAGGAAAAGACGAGAAAGGTCTTTCTGAGCAAGGGCTGCTCAGGAGACAGGAGAAAAGTGACACCGGTTAGAAGAAAGGCACACAGGGTCCCCTGGGAGCATTCACAGGTTAGTAGTCCTGAATGACAGTAGTGGCAACCTGAAGTCTATGCAAGAGGGGGTGAGAAGGTAGGGACAAACACTAGTGCAAGAATTCTGGGCCGAGAACAAACAGTACAACAGAACTAGGACCTGGGGCTGGGTGCACCAAGAGGAAAACAGTCCTGTCCGTTCAGCAGACCTGGAGGGAGGGGCTGCAGCTGCAGGTGGCTGCTGAATCTCAGGTGCCCTGGGCCAGGGCAGCCTCCTCTGCCTTATCACCCTTCCCTCCCCTTGCCTTGGTGATTCCCTACTGGATCTCTGGATTTCTCTCTTACACCTTATCTGATCACAATACAGAAGTGAGGAAGAATCAGTAAAACCAGATTAAATTTTTATGTTTACCCTTCTGAATTTTTAAAAAGAAGCCGAGGTGAATCTTTTCTCTTAATGCCTCAAAGATTCCTGGTATCTGACATAATGAAACAAGGTAATATTCTCCTGTTACAAGAGAAGCCCAGATGAATATCTTCTCCTTGCTAAACATCTTAATATTCGAGGCTGCTGCTTTCTCTAATGCCCTCTTTCTGATAAGACAGCTCAGGGTTTGATTAAGATGAACAGCAGGATGTGAAAAGATAGGGAATAAAAAGATCAAGTGCGTTAGACAGAACATAACTTGAGATGTAGCCACAGGCCATAAAGGGCACTTCCTTTTCTGTTTTCCTGGTATAAGCACAAATTTCAGCATTAGTTCTAAGAAACTGACAAAAGCGATAATAATAAGACAGCAGAGCCGGTCAAGAGAATGAGTGTGCCCACCAAGCACATGCTTTCCAACCAGGATGTCCAGGGCTGGGGGCGCCTCTTCAGCGGGCCACGGGTCTATCTCCCGAGGGGTTCCCTTCGGCACAAATCCATGCATTTGCAAGGCACGTGGTTTTGAGTGGCTCTGAACCAGGCCTTTGATTTGGGAACTATTTATAGGTCCTTACACTACTCTGGGGTCCAGGCCTGATCCATATCATGTTTCATCACATTCCTAAGTACTGCAAGTGTCCAGAGAAAGCTGTCACAGAAAGAGCTACAGCAAAGAGCATTCATCAGCTGAGTAAGCACAGGAAGGTGGCACCACAATAGATGCTAGAATAACCTAACTCATGATAATATACCAGACGCTTATAATAAAAAGCCAACTAACAGGCAATGTCAAGAAACTCCATCTAAATGCATTTTAGTCAACTCAGTTCCATATTACATACTTTCCCTTCTCTTTGTTGTTTCTGTGGTGCTGGAAATTGAATCCAGGGCCTCATGCATGCCAGGTTAAGTGTTCTGTCACTGAGTCGCATCCCCAGCCGTTTTGTTAAATTGAATTAATATGCTGAAGTCTTATGAGGGAAGAGGGCAGAAATTTATAAAAATGTTTGACAGGTGTTACGTGGATTCCAGGGGACATTATGGGGGATCCCTGTTGGGCAGACACAGGAGACATGTCCGCAGAGAAAGTTGCAGGGTCAGTCCATACTTCCTCAAGGTGCAGAGCTTTGTTCTCTCATTTGTGAGAGAAAGAGACATGAGAACATGTCCTTGTAAAGATCACATAAATCGAAGCCTGCCATTCCTGGAAAGTCTGCTTAATTTGAACTTTCTGGTGAGAACCAGAGATGGATTCTATTTACCCTGGTTTTGTTACCTTCCAACCAAATGTCTCCACAGCCATGGTCCATTCATTTCCTCTTTAAACCACACTTTTGTACCCTGCTTAAGTCCTTCTGAACATTTCTATAGAAGGGACGGGCAAAGTCAATACTTGTTTAAGGTTGGTGTGACATAGCAAACAATCTGGTCAGTCTCCTGCTTTCAATCTTACTACCTCTTCTTCTCCCTCTTCCTGGTACTGTTCATCAACATTATCCTCCTGCTGGTCTGGATTTCCTGCCATCTGTTGGAACAAAAGGGGAGGCTCATGTTACTGTCCTTTGGAGATGCCTTTTATGGTAGTTGGGGACAAAGGAACATGCCACCATGAACAGTGCACTCACAATGCACTGGAGGCCAGGAAATGATGAACGATCATTTCTCACACAAAGCACGGGGTGTGTGTTAGCCTCTGAGCCCAGGCGTATCCTTTCACATAATGGACTGAAAACCACCAGAGTGGCAAGCCTTCTTTCAGCACAGATTATCACTAACCTTTTACATAAACCAGGCACTTACTAAAGCACTCAGGTTAAATCCACCCTTGGTAGTGGCATCTGCTTACCACCAAATGCTCCTCCACTTCTGCGTTCTCTCGTTTTTGATCACTTTGTTTTGGCTCTTCATTTTCATCTGGCAAATTTTCTTCTCTCACTTGCTCAGCTTCCTCAAATTCATCTTCGCCTTGATTATTGGGGTCATCTGCTGGGTTTATATCCTCTACAGCTGCCCTCTGTAAAATTTTAATAAAAACCAACTGCCTATTCAAAACAGAGGATCAAGTTTAATTTCATTTGAAAGGCCACACACTGGCAGAAAATGTAATCATCCTTCACTGGATTGTTTAGCTCTGCCCTTGCCAACACAAGTATCAAGCATCCACTGTCAAAGATAAAACCCCTGCTTTGTTAGTTAGAGGTTGAAGAATCAGAATGAAGTATGAACAGTACTTCTTTTCTGCAAGTAATTCCAAGATAATGCTCCAAATAGTACCAAACCAAGAAATGTATGCATAAGAGCATGGACAATCAGCAATATAGCTAATAAAAATTGGAAAACCATGTAGGAGAAAAAAAATCAATGCTAATCAATACAGGAGTTAGCCAGTTAAAGAGTAAATCCTTTTACCGTGATGTGGATTTTTGTACAAACTTCCTCTTCAAGCAATTTTAAACATGTAAGTAAGTGCAAAGCAGCTGATGGGAAGGAAAAGCTGCCACTGAAAAGACCCAAGACAAGAGAAGGATTAATTCCAAAACAAATGGTCTATTTGTACTATGGACCAAGTTTCTTCCTTATTATTCCCCTCTTTTTTAGAGGTACTTGGGATTGAACCCTGATGCATTCTACCACTGAGGTACATCCCCAGCCCTTTTCATTTTTTATTTTGAGATAGGGTCTTGCTAACTTGCTGAGGGTGAGCCTCGAACTTGTGATCCTCCTGCCTTAGCCTCCCAAGTTGCTGGGATTATAGGTATGCTCCACTGTACCTGGCTGAACGAATTTTCTTCATTAACAAACAATACCATGAAACTTGGAGACGCACATTGGCAAGGGCTGGGAGAAAAGAGCCATCCAATCTTTGGCAATATATTATGAAAAATATCCACCCTCCAAAGACTCCCTTGAGAGGTTCTCAGTTACTGCATCCAACAAATGTCCTCCAAATGATCAACTTCAGAATTATTTCAATTTTCCACTTAACTTCCCAAGGCACCTTCCAAATAACACACATCCTTACAAAAGTCCAGCTTTCAGCAACAGAGAAGGGCAGAAATGGTGATGCTTGTGGTGAGTGTCCCCCATTCTTCCCACACTTACTGAAGTGGCAATTGCTTCCGAGAGATGCTGAAACCCCTCAGGAAGATTCAGTCTCTCCCAGTGTTCTCCAGACAAGAAGATTCTACTTCACTTAAGAGCCTGGAACATGTTCAAGGGCTCCCTGCCGTCTCAGCCGATCTATCATCTGCACAATCCTGGCCAGAAACTTCATTCAAGTGCACACGGCGCTTTTCTTGGGAATGCAGTGACAAATCCTCACCTTTGCGCTGAACTCTAATTGCTCCATAATCTCCTGTCATACGCACTTCGTTTGTGTGGAAAAATTACTAAATGCTTTTTGCTACAGTTCTTCAAAAAGTGCATGCAATGGTTCCAACTCCAACCAAGTAATAAGTGAGGGTTAACAGGCGCAGAGTTATATTCAAATAAAATAGCTAAGGCAGAAAGGGACAAATGGGGCCAACAATTTCTAATTAAGAGAAGGCACGGTAGAAAGGACAGTGTTCCCTGTATGTCCCCAGAACAAATAAACAGATTCGAAGAGAGTAAAGGATCACATGGGCGAGTGATCAGCCTGCAGCTGTTCCCAACTTAAGTGACTGTGCGGCCGCCCTGTGACCTCTGCGTGCACTGCAGGTGTCTGCACACTTACTCTCGCGTGTTCTCCTGTTAACCCTTGCCCTGTCCTGACAATATTTCAGGGGTACTCTCCTTGCCCACGCTTTCCTAAACACCAGCGAGGAGGTGACAGGGAAGCTGCTCTGACACGTTTCAGTGACAATTAAGTGGAAAAGCCATTTCCATTAAAGGGCTGAAAGCAGCCAGCAGGAGGGCTTTCTCAGTGATCACCAGGAAGCATGCGGATCTTCTTTCCAATTCCCTGGATCAATATAACAGAATGTTATAAACACAGGGGTTGCTTTACTATAACAAAAGATGATAATAAACAGGTGACAGAAGGGGCTGGAGTGGTGGCTTGGTGGTGGCGGTGTTTGCCTGGCATGTGCAAGGACACAGTTTCGAACTCCAGCACCATGTACACAATGAAGTGGCTGAGCAACAAAAGCCATATGAAAAACTAAATAAAATTGATTCTCTCTTTCTCACTGTCCTTCTCTCTTAAGAAAGAAAAAGATGACAGGAAGCTAAAACAGGTTGTGCAAGTCACCTGTACAAGATCACTCACTAGACGTTTGCTTGCCTCCCCTGTAAGCAGGGCCAAGGCCCTAGACCACCCAGCTGCACCCAGGGTGTCTTTCCATTTTTGGAAAACACGGAGAATAATGCCAGTCATTAGGTGTCTACCTATTTATATTCTAAATGTTCTAGGCCCTCAAGGTACCTGAGCACTTCTTTGCACGAGCAGAACCACACATTTTATCCATGTATTTAGTAAAACCGTCCCAGGTCTGTTGGGAGGGGACAGAGTCACACCACATACCTAACTCCCTGGCAGGCTGCTGGACAGGCTCAGTAAAGGGTAACTTCTCCAGCTTCTTTGCTAGCCCTCCCTGCCCCCTCCTCCTTTCAGAGTTAGCACATATTTCAATACTTTTTAATTTTACCTTTCTAGGTTTTAATTTTATTAACCTGAAAATTGTCAAAGAAATCTTTTGACCTTTTTTTCTGTCTCAGAACAGCCTTTAACCCAGTCTCACTGCACGTTGCTACACTGCGGATGAAGGTTAGCTACACCGCTCATAGGTAACTATGCAAAGCCCTCTGTGCCGATGCACTAACGTGCACATGGGGCCAGACGCTGATTGGGAGGAACACTCATGGCTTCCTTCCGACGGTGAGGTTTCAGTAGCAGGATCTGGAGGAAGGGCACTTACATCCGCCTCTGATTCTGGGTCAGCTTCTGGGGCTCCTTGTCCCTGAGGCTCCTGTCCATTTCCTGGGTCTCCTTCTGCTTCGTCCTGGTGCTGGTTGTCTCTGTCATAGGCTAGCAAATCAGAGGAACTATAATCAGTCCAGAGGAATCAAGTGGGAATCTTCCCTTTCAACTTGCAGAAGAGTCTCCAGCAGGCCTTTCTGGAGAACAGTCTCCCACTCTTTGCTCCACGTTGATTAACTCAATGGCTTTTCTGAAAAGTTGTGCTCTTTACCCAGACTATGTGTCTAAGGAGTCGGTGGGGTGAGTGATGCCATTTTAAGCTTCCAAAGCTAATGTTTATAATAGAGGCTGCATTTCCCCATAAGGCAAGAAAACAACAACAATCCAAACTTCCTCCATAAAAGAAAAGTCCAGGCCACTGGGTATTGCTAAAATGATTAATTTTTGGTTAACATTAGAGGTAATGGCAAATTTCCAAAAGAACCATAATTAGGAAATGAAAGAACAATCTCAACCGTGGAACTCAAGAGTAACCAGGGCCTGTCACACATTGTTATGGATGCCACAACACAGGCACGTCACACATTTAGACTCACACACTGCTGGTGTTTGAAAAAACACTCGGATGAAGAGAATTGTAAGAACACACACAAGAGCAAAGAACTTCTTAAAGTCAGATTTGGAGGAAAAGTCAAGTTCATGGAGAGCATAGAGCTTAACATAAAGACGTGGAACAGCTCACCATTAGAAGTCAAGTGCACAAAGGGGTTTATTAAATAAAGAAGGGAGCAAATTGTTCAATGGTCTGACTGATAACAGAAACAAAAAGCTTAAAGTGACCCACATGGCATAAAAGGGCACCAGCTCTTGACTCTCAGGGCTACCAAACAGTACAACTGGCTGCTGAGGGGGGTGCTGTCACCTCCCTTTAGGCTTTCTTTAGAAAAGATTCACATCTCCGCATGAGTGGTGCCAGGGAGTTACCTTCCAGTTGTATCATCACAGTAAGCAATACTTCATAGATTCCACACTGGAAGCCCAGCAGGAAGGAAAATTACTGCTGATTTTATCTAGAAAACTTTTAAGGCAGTGATGCTGACACTCTGAAGATAAGGAGGATATGTAGAATTTCCCAAAGCATAATAATCCTATGATAATTCGTCAGAAATAACTATTTGGTATGCAAGAAGCTTAAAGGATAGGACGAATAGTAGAAACAGTAGAAATAAGAGAGATTACCTTGACAAGTTTGTGTGCATGGGTATGGGTGTGTGTGTGTGGTGTGTAGTGTACAGTACTGGGGATCAAACCTAGGGCCACTATGGTACACTATGGTGAGGATTAAGACCCATGCAGTGACCAAAGAAGCTGATTCCTTTGCCCTCACTCAGGGATGCATTTGGCTTGTTGATGTTAGGTAATACTGGCTCACTGATATTGTATAATATAATCAAGCACTGTTATTAAAACATTCATCATCTGAGAAGTCTTACCACCTCCTTCCTCTTCCTGGATTCCCTGGTCCTCTGCTCCTTGAACGATATCATTATCCATGGCATTATAATGAGCTTGCTGCCTGCCAGGGACACAGAGATTATATATTCAGGGATACAAATTAAGTGGCACAGTTTGACACAGGCCATATATCTTTCAAGATAATAATAAACAAGACTTTTCAACATTTTCTAAAAAGCCACAAAATTTTTCAAAACTTTTAGGTACACGACAAGGTATGGTGAAGATTCTAGATGTGCTTCCAACAGAAACCTTAAAAAGGTGAAGTATTTTTCAATGATAAAAAGTTAGCACAAAGCTTGCTTGGCTACTTTGAAACTTCCACTGTCACTTTTAAGAAGACAGCAAAAGTGATTATTTTTAAAATTTAATAATTCTCAAGTAGTCAATCTTCCTATACTACAGGAGCAATGGGGGCCCCTCATGTTCACTGATCACAAACACACAAATCTGCTTGCTGTCTGCGTATAAAACCAGAGCAGGGGCTGTCTACGCCCATCGAGGGAAGGTGTGGGCTACCGTAGCTGCTCCTGGCGCTGCAGCTGGCCCTCCTCCTGCTGGGCCTGCCTCTGCTGGGCCACCTCTCCGGCCAGAAGCTGCTGCTGCCGTAACAAGTGTCCCTGCAGCCTCTGCTGGTGCAAAGCTTCCTGGTGCTCCCGCAGCCGCTGGGCCTCCTCATCCCTCCTGGCTGCCAATTTCTGTTGTTCCAACTGCTCCTCATATGGGGATCTGAACCTGGAGACCGGCTTGGCTGAAGAGTACACCTGGGGCAAAAAACAGATGCTGAGCAAGACAGGTCAGCCCCCAGGGCTCCCCGCCCTCAGCTTCTCCTGACAGGCTCAGGAGGCAGGCTTGGTTTATTAACACTTCTTTGTCAGGTGAACTGTGATTACAAAGCCCAAGAACTCCTATTTTCCAGCAGTCTCTCAAGCACCCTTGGCTGTGTTTAGCAACTGATCTTCCCAATTGCTGGCATTAAGGCAGACTTTCCATGTACTCCCTGATCAAATGGAACAGAGAGCACAACACAAGAAAGAAGTTTTGAACCATAATTAAATTTGTATTCCCAAGGCGCTGATGCAAGTGGGTACTTGGTAACTTCCCAATAATCGGGCAATTTGTGGGGCTGAGGCTTTTTTCATGAAGAGTTAAAGACCTAGGGATACTAATTAACTCCAGCAATGTATATGCCGAACACAGGCTAAGCAAAGTTAAAATCATAATGTCAAATATAATGTCAAGAAATGTCAAATTCCAGATTACAGTGGAGAAGCAGAGAACTGATGTCCCTTTTTAAAAGACTAAAAAAGGGTGAGGAGATGGTACTGTCTGACTAAAGGAAAATCAGATCCAGCAGTTCCTAAAACTCCACCTCCATCAAACTTCACCATCCTCCCTCTCCTCAACTATCATAAACACAGATTCTCAGCAACGGAAAGAGAAAAGCATAGAGGGGAATTAAAACAAGTGCAGAACTGCTCCCCATAGTGGGGAAGGGCACAGATGGGCAGAGCTTCTGAGGCTCAAGTGGCAACTACAGAGGCCTTCACATGACTGCCTTAAGCAGTCTCAAATCTCACTCTAAAGCCACTTAAAACTTCAGAGCTGTGAACAAGTGATCAGCTGGTCATGGTGGTGAATGCCAGTGGCTGGGAAGGCCGAGGCAGGAGGATCACAAGTTTGAGGCCAGCCTCTGCAACTCAGTGAGGCCCTAAGCAACTTAGTGAGACCCTGTCTCAAAATACAAAAAAAAGGACTGGGCATGTGGCTCAGTGACTAAGTGCCCCTGTATTCAACCTCTGGTACAAAAAAAAAAAAAAAATCAGAAAAGATGATGAGCATCCAGATAAAAGCCAGGTGCTCTGTGGTTGGCCATCAGTGTTGAGCTAGCAGAAAAAAAGGCACCTGGCTGCACTACGCACTCAGGATGGCTGACCTGACAGGAAGAGGAATCTGCGCAGAAACTTGTTAAACATACCTAGCGGACTACCCCTGTGTGGTAAGGTAGCTTTTCATAAAAGTATTCGGGTTCATCTTTGATAGTGTGAACAGGCAAAATCCAACAAACCAACTGGCCTAACAGCACAGGAAGAGGGGGACTCTGGGTTACTGTAAATGAGAGCTGTCGCTGCCTCAAGAGGCACGAGAGAGTACTCGAGCAAATCCCAGGAAGGTGCCCATGAGGTGCCCCCGCCTCCACTCTGCCAGACAACTGAGGATGAGTCTCTCACTGTGCACAAAAAGAACGCATTACACACACCAGCGCCAACTGTTCTTGTCACCTACCATCTTTCTGAGCCAGGTAAGTGGCTGAGCTGTTCATATTACAACAGAAAACGTGAACCCGGGCACACGATGCTTAATGAAATCACTGAAAATACTTTTGTTGAGATTGTGATACACAGGGAGGCTTTTTCTTTAATAGACGTAAAGCCAGGTTCCCCACCCCAGGGGACGTGGGTGGGTGACCACATACTTCGGCCTGGGCGTGCCCCTCCAGGAGGTTGGCTGCCTGCTTCCGTTCCTGCTGCTCTTTCCACTCCCGGTCCTGCTCCTCTGGTGAGGGATCGTGTTCCTCCTCTAGATGTTCCGCCTGCCCAACCTGCTCCATCTCCTCTTCTTCCAGGGCCTTCCTGTGCTCCTCTTCCACCTGATGCACCTCTGGAACGTGGGGTTCCACTTCCTGTTGGTTAGTCTGGGCCAGAGCGTGAAATTTTGCCTCCCTCTGGGTGGGAGGATGAGGGTTTATTTCTTCTGTTCTTCTATGCACTGCTTCGTGTTTCTGCCACACATTGCTATACCGAGAAACCTAGGCAACCAAAGCATAGGAAGTGATGCTTGTCTATTTCAAAAGTAGTGACATGATTCATTACTATGTCTTTGGGGCTAAAACACAGCAAAATCCTGGCATCTAAAAATATACATATCCTCCTGACTTAAAAACACAGGTGAGATAGAGTCACTTAATTTTCATTGTGTAATTCACCTATAAAATAGAGATAATACAGGCAAAATTTCATCTTATAAAGAATACAGTGGGGCGTGGCAGCACATGGCTGTAATCCCAGAGGCTCAGGAGGCTGAGGCAGGAGGATGGCAAGTTGAAAGCCAGCCTCAGCAACTTAGCAAGGCCCAAAGCAACTTAGTGAGATCCTTTCTCAAAAATAAAAAGGGTTATGGAGGTAGCTCAGTGGTTAAACACTCCTGGGGGAGAAAAAAATACCAATAACCAGGAAAGTAAAGCCTCTGAGTAGCCACATCTCAGAAGTAAACCTTTCCTACAAAAGCAACATAACTCCCACGTTCCTTTAGAATAAAAAGGAAAAAGCCCCTCAAACTTGTTTTCCCTTTTTTTTTTTTTTTAAGAGAGAGAGGGACAGCGAGAGAGAGACAGAAAAATCTTTTTTTTTTTTTTTTTTTAGTTTTTCATGTGGCTTTCATTGCTCTGACACTTCTTTGGGTACATGGTTCTGGGATTTGCACCCGCATCCTTGCACATGCCAGGCAAGCGCTGTCAAGGCTGAGCCACACAGCTCCAACCCACCCTCAAACTCAAAGTGATGAAACGTTTGCATAATTATTCTTGATGTCAATTTGATTTGCAATTAATTACTTGAAAAGAGAAGAACAAAGAGGAAGCTGATGAGGTGCTGGGTTTGTTTTCCATTAATTTAGATTACTAATACTTAAAATAGAACGTCATTACGAATGGATTTCCATGTGAAATTTAAAATAATGCCTGTAAAACAACGTACAGTATAACCAGAAGGAGCCTTCTGTACATATTTTGTATTGTCAACATAGAAAATTCAGAATAGAAAAAAAATATATCTTTTATAGAACACTTCTCTAAAATTGGTTAGTTCAAATCAGTTTTTCCTGTAACTTCCAGACATCTCTACATGATCTGAGTTGCGCAGGAAGCTGCAGGTAAATGTAATATTGATAGAATGCCATGCCCTTTTCTCTCAACCTTTTTCATTACAAAAAGTAACTTCTTCAGCAAGACTACTCTTCCAAATTGAAATAAATGTGAGACCTTATTCGGAAACTAGCAGAGATATAATTACCAAACTTGAGAAAGCGGGTGGTATAAATAATAAACTAGAAAGAAAAGACCCTTCTCAGGCATCTAAGGGCAACTTGTGAAGGTGTACATTTTGCCAAGGCCCTCGAATCTCGGGCAAGTTTGACATAACACTGCCCTGGCTTTATGGCAAATACTTCTCTCAAAGGCTCTCGGTGCTTTGAAACACCTGTCATTTATCTTCCACAATTTCCCTGGGAAGATCGGAGCAGATAGTTACTATCTCCACAGTGCAGAATGAAAAACTAAAGCCCTGCATCTTCAGAAGGCAGATCCAGTAAACTGGTCGTAAAGCTAGCAGAGAAGAGACTCAAACACCAGGCCAGGGATCCAGCCACACTCTCCTAAGTCAGCAGCGGACACAGGGTCCAGAGAGAGAACTCACAAGGACACTGAGCCTATGAACCCAATGTGAGTCCACGGACAGCAATCCCATTATCTCCACACCATGGCATCTTGCAGGCAGGTCTTCTCAAACACTTATTGTTGAAAATGACTTTGTCCAGGGGACTGATAACCATACTTTTAAATTTTGATCACAAAAACAATTCTGTAAGAATTAGTGATAATAAGGAGGACAATACTTTTTATGTCCCACTTATGAGATATTCTTAAGCAAGGCTTGACTTTCATGAGGAACTAAAATGAAGTGCATTAAGGGACTCGCACTCATACACCAGGCAGTGCTTTAAAAGTATTTTAATAAAAAATTTGACAGGCTTTGTATGATGGACCCAGGACCACACCAAGTTCAAATATATTAACTACAATACCTGTGTGGACTGTCCCATAATATCCCCATGATCACTTAACCTCCTCCACTATCTGAAGGAGGGGGGAAAATCCACTGACCTTGAAAATAGACACTACAGCTCCTTTTAAAAAACCCACATGAAAAAGATAAAGCCATTAAGTCTTTCCCGGAAAACACCACAGTAGTTCTCTGCAAACCAGCTGGACCTGAATTAAGAATGCAAATTCTCAGGCCCTACCCCAAATTAACTCAATTTGTGAGTTAAGGAAACTGTGGGGCTGGAGCTTAGCAGTCTGTGTTTTAACAATCTCTATGGGGGATTCTAATATACAATAAAAATTGGAACACTGCTCTATAATTGGCAATATTGAGAGTGGTTCACACAGTGAAAGCTTGACAGCGAAAGTGACCCCGCCACAGATCACCAGTTCTGTCTCTCACCTCTTGCGGCTCTCTGGTTGGCTGCTCCCTTGCTGCACTGTAACCTCGTGGAGAATGTGCCACCTGCATATGAGTGGCGTTTTGCGGCTCTGCTGGGTCAGGATTTCGAAAGCTTGGGATCCTATTCAATGTATCTTTCAGTTGCTTATATTCTGCAACTTGAGTCTGCACATAAATTGCACAATTTGAGGAGGGAAAAAGGTATCAATTATAGAGGTGCACTTAGGTTCACTGGAAGATTAGACAAAATATTATACATAAATACAAGTAAGGAAAATAAGATTATTTTCATGCATTAGCTATGTCCTCAGATAGATTTAACCAGTTTTGAGCACATGCAAAGTAGACTTAGAATTAAAGGAAACAGGAAAAAAAAGTATTTAAGACAAATGTTAGTTTCATGCTGCATAAAACAAAATCAGAACTTCTGTAAATAACTTTCTAGTATAAATATAGTTATGAAAAGTGAGACAGCTATGCAATCCAAGTTATATCACTATTAAACATGTATTAAAAATTCAGTTATAAAATACAAGTGCAAGTATCTGTTACCAATATGGTCTGAATAACATTTTTCAGTGAAAACAAAAGTGTATGTGTGTGTATGTGTACACATGTGTGTGTGATATAAGCATTCAGGCCACCCTCTCCCCCTAACCCCAGTTTATTTGTGCTCAAACAGGGTAACAGGGTTCCTTTCTTGCCAAAACACTTTGTATAATGTGTTCTGTGGTTGTTCTGAATGTCTTTTAAAGGGACAAAGGTAGCGATGCAGGGACAGGACTGATACACTCATATAGGTGCACCTTTGTATATATGTTATGGGATATGTATGGGAGGTGTGTATGTGTACACTGTAATGCCATTAATACAAAGAGCTGGAAAGATAGAAAATAAATCCATTATCTTAACTAAGAAAATCAAGACATTCTGTACACATAACTCATTAGATACGCCCACTCTGTTCTGAAAGCAGCAGTGCTGTGTGTGTAAACACACACCTACACAAGCACATACAAAGAACACAGCAATTTTTAAAACCAGATCCCCGGTCAGGGCTGCCTCCCTCAGTGGAGGGTGGCGAGTGCAGAGTGGGCAAGTGGAGCAGGGCCCAGTCAGGCCTCCCGCAGCCACAGCCCTGCACCCTGCCTGCCACTCTTCTCCCAAGGAAGAGGCACTTTTCTGCTTCTTTTTAATTTACACAAAAGTGAAGAAGCCAGTTTGCTAAATTTGTGTCAAAGGAGCACTTTTATATAATTTGTATAATGGTGCACCACCTGGCAAGCAGAGGCCCTGGGATGTCACTCTGCAAATTACGATTCAAAAGGTCAGGGGCAAGGTGATGTGGGGGGGAGTCTCAGAGGCTCAGATAACACAGTTAAGTGTCATTTCAATACCAGGAAGATACGAGCTTCAAGCTTGGATCTTGGTCAGCTATGTGACTTCCTTTGGCCTCAGTTTACCTATCTAGTGAAGTCTACCTCACTAGATTATAGAATTTAAATAACTTTCTTAACTGTATTTTAAAAATCAAGTTGTCAAGACAGAATCTCATAAGATGATTTACATGATGAGAAATGCAGATGCCTGAAACAGTGTTTTTGATTTTTCCCCCCCTGAGATTTGGGGAAAGTTCTAATGTGGTATTATTAACTGACTAATTTTGTCTTTCCAAAATTCACACACTGAAATTCTAATTCCACATGTGATGGTATCAGAAGGTGGGGACTTTGGAAAGCAATGAGGTCACAAGAGCTCATGAATGGGATTAGTGGTCTTATAAAAGGGCTCCTCAAAGCTCTTCTAGTGTCTTTCTGCCATATGAGGATCCAAGAAGTTGGCATTTATAAGCTGGAAGAATCTGATTAAGCAGGCATCCTTAGAGGATTTCCAGCCTGCAGCACTATGAGAAATAAATTTCTGCTGTTTATAAGCCATCTAGTCTAGGATGTTTTGTTACAGCAACCCAAACTAAGACATGTGGCTTTAATGAAGTATTGTATCTAGTTATAGCATAAGTATTTTTTTTTAAGGCAGGAAAAACTTGGAGCACTCTCCCCCTGCCTCCCAAAAAAAGGGAAATAAAAAAAAAAGTACATACTTTATATAAAAGCATTTCTTCTATTACAAAAAATTTAGAAAAATAATACTGACAGTATACATATTATTGAATTCGACTTTGGTTATTAAGCCAACTTTTTACTTATATTTCCAGGGATTTTGAGATTGTGGCTTAGTCCAACATTTTAAACACTGTGTTCAAATCCCTGTGTCACATTTTACAGTATGGAGAGCTGCTTCACATAAAATAAAGGCTGGGTAAAAATTTATAAAGAAGGCTTGGAATGAAATAATCTCTAAAGTCAACACAATTTATACACATATGAAAAATAACCACCCAGCTAAAAGAGACACCCGATTAACGACTACCTTTAAAATAACAAAATGAAACATAGAAGCTACAGCCTCTGAAATGAGTCAGGGTCCAGCAGATTAACCTTTTACGAATTTTATACAGACAAAAAGAATACTTGGCTTCCTTAGGAGCACAGATTTCCCTTTGCCCTTTTCTTGTGACTCCTTCAAAAGAGGAAAGTGAAGCCTTAGTTTAATACAGTGACAAAGCTAGCCATTCCCGTTTGTGTGCATCTATCAGAAGCCGTCAGCACGGCCGCGCTTTCATGTGCTCTCCAACACTTGTATTTATTCTCGTCCATTCAGTAAACACACACTGCGGGCCTGCCTGTGCCAGGAGCTGCTCTAGGCTTTGAACAAACGGACACCACAGCTCTTGTTTTTCCGTCTCTATTGACGCTTCTACTTTTATGTACTACCACATAAGCCTTGTCCCAAAAGGAGCGTGTGTAGGCTGGAATGCTGGGAATGGGGAAGGGGGAGAAGAAAAAGTCTGAAAATGATTGATTTAGGTAGCTAGCGTCATAAAATCCTACAGATCCTACGCCAAGAGATACACAGATTAGAGATGCAAAAAGCCATTCGTATGGGCCAATTTATGTGATTTAATTAAATATTAGACAACTGCATGTAGGACCTGGCAGAGGCAGAAATAGTCAGATGCACCATATAACCAGAGCAAAAAAGAAAAAAAATCAAAAATTTATTTAACGTTCTCTGGAGTGAATTTTAGAAGCATGCATTGTGCTCAGGATTAGGATAGCTCTGCCCTAAGTAACTCATTGAAGACTGGCTTGTAAGAGACCACATGCATAGAGGAATTCAGAAATATTAAGCAGACTTTAAAAAGAACCAGTAGAGGCTGCTACCCTTCTAACCTGTGCAGCAGCTAGTGCACTCTTGTGGTCTTCCAAAGTCACTACAAGTTGTTCATGCTCGGAGAGTAAATTCTTATGCTGTTGCTACACAAAAGAGAATTTTACACATTGAGCTTTACATCCTAAGACCAGTTTTTCTCTGGTATGATCACCCAAACGTCACTTGCTTGTCTGTTATTGCAGCAGCATTTACTAAGTTTGAAAGTGACTGAAAAGGGAAGACTATGATTTATGTGGTATTCTAAAACCTAAAATCTGCAACCCAAATTTAACCATTTACAAGAAATCAAAACCAAAGCAACCAACCTTCCCTTATTAATAAGCCTTTGTAAATAAAAATCTTGTTAAAAATGCAACCGTTTAACAAAAGAATCATTTTGGTATTAATGAAAACATTTCCATTTTCAGACTACCTTCCAGTACAATGCTAGGGGGTAAACATATGAGGTACATGCAAAGCCCACAGTCACAGTCTGGGTTTGTAAAGCAGGTCAATTAGGGGATGACCTTGAAAGTCATTCTACAAAGTACAACAGGCAAACACCAAAGAGGCAAACATCTGGTTAAATTTTACCTTGACATCTTGAAGTTGTGTATGTATGTCTTGATGTGCTTTTCTTAGTTGTCTGTTCTCTTCTCTCAAATTATACACAGTTTCTATTTTGGAAAAAAGGGGGAAAATTCACACATAAAGCCTTGAAATTCTCAAATTTTTTATTCTATTATTTTCAAACCTGAAGCCTCATAGAACTCTCTCTACCCAATACCACCCAAGTAACTGGGAATTGAATCCAGTGAGCTTACCACTAAGCTACAGGCCCAGACCTTTATATTTTTCATTTTTGAGACCGGAGCTCACTAAACTATGGAGGCTGGCCTCAAACTTGCAATACTCCTGCCTCAGTCTCCCATGTAGCTGAGATTACAGGCATGTACCACCCACATTTGGCCTTATATATATATAACTTATTTTTAGGATTTGCTTTCAACTTTAACAATTCAAATCAACAAAAACTATGTATTGTGGTACTGGGATATATCATGGATTTGATTGGACATCTTAATATAACCTGGCTCAAAAGTAGTTGTTGTTGTTTTTTTTTTTTTTTAGTGCATTATACTTGCACATAATGATGGGATTTATTGTCACATATACCTTCAAGCACACAATACAGCAATATAATTTGGTCAATATCCCCACTCCCCTGCACCCCTCTACCTCCCTCCTCCCGTCCCCCAATCCCTTGCCTCTCTTCTGAGTTCTGTATTTTTCCACACAAAAAAAAACAAACAAACAAGTACGGTGTCATTATTCTTATACTTACGAAGAACAGACTCAGGAGTTTTAAACAAGCTATGTGTTGTATATGAAAATTAGGAAATTTCTAACTAACCATGAGTTAAAAATGAAATATTTATGTTAATAAGTAAGCCCTTAGGAATAAAATGTAACACTCGGGAAGGGTCTCAGATTTGAGTTTCTTTACAAATTGAAGTTATCAGCAAGCACAGACCCTATTTCCACAATCCTTAAAAGGAACTTGAATTACAAAGACAACTCATAAACTTCAACAAAGAGAAACCCCACTTATCTGTTGTAAAACTCTAATAAATCTTTTTTCTCTTACCATTCAGTTCTTGATTAATCCAAGTTAAACTTCCAATAGTTACAGGACAGTTTTTTGTTTTTTAGAATAATACTGTGAGACAGTAGCAGTCAGAACGAAGTTCTAAAATCTTCCCTTCCAAGCCCTAGTATTTGGGGGAAATCTTCCCACTTAAAGGTTCTAGACCCACCTCTTTCTAATCTACTTGGTAATTTTTCATCATTCTTTATATCTGGGCAATGCAGATTTAAGGACTGGCAGCCCAAAGACATTAACTGACCCCTGAAACGTTGGCCTATACAGTGTTTTCCACATTTGAATGGTTTCCGCCATTTCAAAATAAACTGATTCTGATAAAAATCCAACAACATCAGGCTAATTCTCATAGTCAACAACCCTCAGCAGAAGTTGAGTGTACTCAGGGTGACCGTACAATCATTTTGCGACGGGTGATGCTCTGGGATGGAAAGGGGGCACTGTGATCATTTAGTTGGCACATCAGGTATAAACCTGGACTGTCTTAGGCAAACTGTCTCTAAATGACAGCCAACCCCTAGGGAGCCTTAACTCCCTAGGATATGCTCAGCACTGAAGGAAAGTCTCAGTCACCATCTCTCATCATGCTCTGGTCATTTTTACTCCTGACCCCTGGGCATTGGATTCATGATTGGGTTTGGAGGAGATCAGGAACAAGGTGGGAAGTGTGGACAGTGATTGGGTGATCCACCTTCAAACAATGATAAATTTTCTCAAAGCTGAAAACAGGACACCACTGGTGATCCAAGAGGACCTTACGCTGGAGAGTGGCCTTCAGCCTCACCCACATTTGAAATACTGAAACTCTGCTAGTTTCTGAAGGAATTCCAGATTATAAACTTCATGGTGTTGGCTCCTGAGCTTTGCTGTGCTTCCCCAAGCTCGCTCTTTAGCTACAGCAGCCCTCTCCCTCTCCGTTTGCTCAGGCTGATCAGCAAGGGCTCCTCACAGGCTTCGTGAGAACTAAGTGAGATCACCTACACGCAGTTTCACCTGGCACCACTGCACGGCACTCATTTGTTCTGTGTTGGTGATCAGAATGATGAGAAGGAAGGGCTATCATCTAAGCTTCATGCTATGGGCTCAACTCCCTAGGAATTAAGTTCTCTCCTGGTAGCACATTAAACTACCAGAGATTGTTTGAACTCCACACCTCTGTTGGCTATCACAGACCTGTATTGATCAAAAGGTGCTTTAACTTACTGTCCTTCAGTCAAGAGTCATAATCAAACAAAGGTGCTGATGTGCACATTACCTGTGAAAAGGTCAAAGGCACTGTACACTTGGTGGTTTCAAGGCTCTGAAAAGTTTTTTCCAAAAATGGCGTGCCAGAAACATTTCTATCTGTATCTCTCCTAAGTCACTGGTACATTCTCTTTCTGATGACTGAACCCTCAGTGCTTACCATATTTCCCTTTTTGTCCCAGGTGCCAGAAGTTCAGACCCAGTTATGAAACTGACTCACCTTTGTACTTAGAATTCACATATGTGTGTCTCACTATTTTCCATGGGTTTGATTTCTGATCTGTGTAAGTTACTAATAAATTTCACTATTCATAGACCTTGCTTTTCTAAGACATTAAAGAGTAAATAGAGATAAGAAAACCTGCCTTTGAGTGCTATTGCTGAAATTGAATGTAGTGAAGTATATAAAGTTCTTAAAAGTATGCCAGCACAGATCAGGCATCTAGAAAATTTTATTTCTCATTCCTTAATGAATCTACTTATTATCCATATAATTTAATGAATTTAATCAGCTTAGCAAACACTAAATAGTGTACCCATAAACTAATGTCTCTTGCCTGTCCATGCAAAGAGCTCTTCCAGACACTTGAATCCTCTTTTCTCTTCCTTTATACCTCCTTTTGTGAGGAATTCCAGTGTTTAGTTTTTCTGACTTTCTGTATCCAATAAGCCCTCACCACCTGCCCATTACCAGCAAGCTAAGGACATGCTCACTCTCTTGGGTACCATCTACTGGCACCTGGCTCGTTAGCAAGACCACCTTAAACCTTAACCCTTGCTAGGACTGCCTCACTGATAGCTTTACTATTTCTAGATGGCTTTTGTTATAAGTTGTTTTGGGGGTTTTTTTGTTTTAAACGAGGGGGAGAGAGTGAAAAGAGAGAAAGAGAAAATCAATTTTATTTATTTTTTTCATTGGCCTCTGTTTCTCTGACACTTAGCTGTATATGTGGTGCTGGGGTTTGAAACCATGACCTTGCACATGCCAGGCAAGCTCTCCAACTGCTGACCTATGACTCCAGCCTCTTTGGGGAATATTTATGGACAAAACATTGCAAAATAAAAGTATAGCGAGGTCCGAAGTGTCCATCACTGACCTTCCCTTCATGATGGTATCTTGTAGATTATGGCATGCTTCCCAAACTGGGGAACTGTTTGGCATGGTACAAATAACTAGACAACAGGCCTTCTTCAGATTTCAAAACTGTTTTTGCATGCATCATGTATCTTTTAAAACCATTCTCACACTTGAAACTTAGCACTAAATCATTTGACTGTGCAACACTCCAGTTTCCTGAACTTATGCATACTCAAAGAAGGGGTGCATTTTGTTTCTTATTCCTATGAAAATGCCTGATGCTGATGTTGGCAGAGTTAATGTACCATATGCCAGTAATAATTCTGCATGCTTTATGTAAACCGTCATCCTCACACCGACCCTACGAGTTTGATACCATGGATGGTCCTCTCTACTTAACAGGAGGATGAAGTCTGTACTGATCATGCAACCTGACCACTATCACAAAGCCAGTCATTGAAAAAGCCAAGATTCACGGCAGTCTGCAACTGGAGACTGAACTTTTGGGGGCTCCTATTAGTGATCAATAAGACATCTGCCTGCCCCTTGGGGATTTTTGGAAATGTGTGGAGCAATTTTTGGTCGTGATAATAACTGAGGAACACTGAAGGTATGGTGTGGGTAGGGAACCAGGGGTGCCCAATTCTCAACACATTCAGAGGAGAACTGCCTTGCCCAAATTGGCCAAAGGCCCCACTGAAATAGAACAGAAAACACTAAGTCATTTGTTTTGCTTCCCTTTATAAACCCAAAGATATAAATATGACGGTTACAAGGAAGCAAGTGGCTGGTGAAGGAGCACAAGAGAAATGTAAACCAACCACCACGCAAAAATAAGCAAGGTGAAAATGTACTATTATACGGAAACATTAATATGACTACTACTTTACATGCAAACTGGGGAGAATACCTTTTAGTTTAGAGAGTTCTTGCTCCTTTGCTTCCTGAAGTTGCAAGTATTTCTGCTTGTGGTCACTGAATGTTCTGCTGAAGTCTTCCCCTTGTTTACGATGTTCCTCTTCCAAGTCACTGTGCTGTTTCTTCAGCTCCTCATGTTGACTCTGCAAGATGAAAACTTGAGCAGAGATACACATTCCCTACATATATAAGAGATCTTTTCATTTTTCTTTTGCGGTTCTGGAGACTGAACCCGAGGCACTCTACCATTGAGCTACATCACCAGCCCTTCTTATGACAGGGTCTTGCTAAGTTGCCTGGGCTGGCCTTGAGCTTGTGATCCACCTGCCTCGGCCTCCCATCCCAGGTCACAGGGATCACAGGCATGCACCACCGTGCCCAGCATAAGAGTCCATTTCTTGACAGAGGGATTTTTCTTGGATGACATAAGAATAAATGAAGAAGTTGGCCTTATTTTCCTCAGCTTGCTTTTTCTTTGTGCAGCTCCCCTCCACTTCCTCCACATTTCAAATGAATAGTTTGGGATTAAGGCCAAAAAATACTTTTCCCTTAATTTTTAACATCACTGGGAACAACAAGAAGTTAGCCCCAGAGATGGAAAAGGGAGGGATTTGGAAACTCTCTGAGGGACTCAAATTACTGTGGAAGTGAGATAAAGCTAATGGCAAAATTACCCTCCACGAAAAAGACTTCCTTCTTTTCAATTCGGTGCTTTCCCAGCAGTGTACCCTTGCCCCTCAGTATTCATGTAGGATTAGGTCTGGGACACCCCTCAAACAGAAAATCCCAGATGCTCAAGTCTCTACAGCACAGTATTTGTATATAACCTCTGCAGAGCCCCCTCCCACTATATTTGAAATCATCTCTAGATAGCTTATCAGACTTAATACAAGGTAAATGTGATGTACGTCACTGCTGTATTGTTAAGAGAACAATGCCAAGGGAAACAGTCTGTATGTGTTCGTTACAGATGAGGTATTTTTCCCCCATTTTAGAAATATAGAGGTTGGTCAAATACATGCATGCAGAACCTGTAGACACAGAGGGCCCACTTTCTCTTCTTTAGCTTTCAGTCTTTCAAGTAAATCAGTTTAAAACAGAAAACCAAACAACAACAACAAAAAAACCCAGAATATTTTCCTTTTGGGGGGAGGTAATACATTGTTTCTAGAACTGATTCCTGTTTACCTTATTTTTTATTATAATTATATGTGAAATCATAATTTAACCAAACTCTACAGTCTCCCAGTGCTTACTATGAAGTCATGCACTGCACTTGTGATGACAGGAGAGATTCTGGTTTCAATAAAAATCCTGTGCCCTACTGATACAGGGGGAAGAAAACAGAAGACAAAGAGCTCAGCGGCTTGGCAGGCTGGAGGCGATGGCAGGATTTGCGCACCCTGAAGAATGACACGATGCCCATCTGTCTAGCTTGACGGAAACAATGACTATTTTTTTTTCCCTTTGGCCTTCCTGACCCACGGTAATTAGTTTTACCCAAGGACCAAGGAAGGAAAATGTTTAAATAATAAATTGTGTTCCTGTGGTAGGTAAAAGTACATTTATTAAATATTGGTAGCACAAAGGAAGCATTTTAAGAGTTCTACAGTCTCCATCCAGTCTAAGATAAAAGAAAAAAAATGAGGAAAGTCACTGAGAAATTAAACAATTTCAACAATACAAGAAACAAAATAAGAAATTAGGGTACTAAAGAGCCTGCTGTGGAAGAAATCGGGCAACACATTACACATGTTCTTTGTAAACAGGTAATGAATATGTTGGGACACCACAACTCTATGTAATTTTTAGCTAAATATTACTTTAGCCTACCACATTATAACACAAATTAACCTTCTGTAAACTTTCTTTAATCACTTTAAAGGCCATTTGTCAGTTCAAATATTAGCTAATCCTTTAATTTATTCATGAAGAACAACTTTAAATTACTCACTTTCAACATCTGATGTTGGACATTCAATGCACTGTATCTGCTATTGGAATCTTGCTGTAAATTGGAGAAAAAAAAAGTCAACAAAAGAAAACTAATCTGGTTCTCTTGCTAAAGACAGCTTTAAGCCCCTAATAAAAGATTTTCACTTATTTTACTTGTATAAAACAAAATGAATTCTATGCTTGAACCAGGATGTCTCTGGGGCCACCTATTTAATAGTGGAATGAAATTTTCATATTCTCAGAGGTTTATTAGATTTTAGAAATGAAAATGCGGGACACTGAATTGTAAAATGAGAGGCTGACAAGCCCGTTAAAGAGAGAATTTATGGGGACTGGTGCAGTGGCTCAGTGGTTCTGGTGCTTGACTAGCATGCATGAAAACACAGGTTCAAACCCCAGCGCCACATACACAACAAAGTGTCCAAGCATCAAGGACCAAATGAAAACTAACTAAAATTGTCTCTCTCTCCTAAGAGAGAGCGGGGGGTGAATTTAGGGGCTGGAACTGTGGCTCAGCATTTGGAGCACTTGCCTGGTATGCATAAGGACCTGGGTTCGAACCCCAACAGCGCACACACAACTAAGTGTTGGAGAAACAAAGGCCAGATGAAAAAATAAATAAAATTAATCCTCCCTTAAAAAAAAAAAAAAAAGAGAGATAATTTATCTTTGCCTCTCATACACTAAAGAAGTGAGGCTCAGACACAGGGAAGAAATTCTGGGACATATAATCACTGCGTGTGGCTAATATATTATGCAGGGTGCTCCAGGCAAGAGGGGGAAGGGGACATGTCAACTGTGACCCAGGCCTCACAAGCTCAGCATGGCTAAAGAGAGAAAAGAGAAGAGGCACTTTCCCTCTCTCCACTTCAGTGGGCAAGATATTCTACATGCATGGATTCTCCCACAGAGGATGGTTTTACAGATGGGAAACTAAGGTAGGACAAGGCCCATCCCTAGGGCAAACCCTTCATGAAGTAGCAGAGTTAGACTAGAACCTGAGCCCAATCCTGGGGCTGAACACACATGTTCTAGTCCTTGTTTCCGGGGTCCAGCTCTGCAGTCCCGAGAGCACCTTCATGTAGAGGCCTCACCACTGCCACAGCGCTAGGCAGGCACAACTATTCAGTATGCAGAACACCTGGAACGGTCCCGCCCTTCTGCTCTGCTGACTTACCTGTACACAACACACCCTCTGCTTTTCTCCACCACTAACACAAGTGCACGCTTTTGTATACTTTTTCTTATATTCATAATTTCTAAAAGGAGCTACATTTTGGCTTTAGTCATTTTATTTTACTGCTTTACCACTTTAATTTATAAGGAAAATTACATTACAAAATGTACAATAGAATGTACACAGTTTTGGCTGAGGCTTTTAATATCAAGTGAGAATGGAACGCTGTAGGCCTCCCAGGCAATTCAAAGAACGGTCTTTTACCAGTTTTAATACCCCCAAATAGTAGCATTTTATTCAACTGAGCCATATATATTTTTCTTGAAGTTAAGAGAATGACTTGGTTTCTCCAGTAAATCGGGACGTACTGGATATTTTTAAATGCCAGTATCATTCCTTCCTTCCTTCACTCATTGGACAACTGTTTTAAAATGCTAGCTGTAGGCCAGGTCTTATATTACACTGCGCTGGCAAACCCAAACCAAAGCACCCTGTCCTATAATATGGGACCCAATAAACAAATTAGTGAGTGAATAAAAAATAATCTCTTTATTGTGAACACTGAAGCTGCTTTCAGTTTGCTACTGTCACAAATAATGTGATAAGTAGATTTTTAAAAAAACAAATTTTAAGAACTTCCTCTTAGAATTATTTTGATAGCAAAAGAAAAAAAAGTCAGTCCCACAATCCTAGTGATCAACAGAGTGAAATATTTTTGCCACTGTATTTCTCTTCTCTTCAAGTTTCATGAAAACAAATTAAGGGGACAAAAAAAAATAAAAGCAAACAAAAAACACTTACCCTTCCTTTATTTAGTGTTTCTTGTGCTTCTAACTTATAAACAAGGAAGTCTAGAGACAAAATGGAGAAAACAGTATCAGCTCATTCACTGTGGAACTGTAAAACATCTAGAAGAATAAAGGCAAACTTCATGCTGACTTGCAAAACATGTTTTGCATTTAAATCAATCAATCAATCTACTTCTGAATGCTTTTTAAAAAGTCTTCTTCCTTACCTGATACTTGTAATTCCTGCATCAACAAAATCTGCATTATATATAACCAATTGATTAAAAGTGCATTTAGAATATCTCTGTGGCTAATTCATTTTGAAATTGAGTGGGAAAAACCTGCAGATCTGAAGACAAGAGTGATTTATGGCTGCCCACTAGATGGCACACTAAAATTCTTCTGTCCCTGAAAAGGGAAATCAAGCCATCCAAGTCATTTTTAATGCTCTGAAAACTTTATTATCCACTAGATGGCTCTATAAAATCACTCTGCATTTGAAGACAAGGAAGACTCAAATCCTCTCAAAGCATTTTAAAGACGTTAACTTCTGTTCTTCACAAGGCCCTCACTGAAGGCTCTGGCAAGCATCCAAACTAGTACTGACTTCCCTTGCTCGCTCTTCTACCCCACCATGAGATTTGGGCAAAACACTGACTCCAACTTCAAGATTTATCACAAAACATGAATAACTAAAAATAAGAATGTATATAACTTCAAATCATGAGCTGGACGAGGCCTGGGCACTACAGAAAAATCCTAATGAAAATCAACAATGTTGCCTAAAACCTGAGTTCAGTGTTAGTTTTTTCAAACCAAACCCATCAGCTGTGCCGATGAAAGCTTTCAGAAGATGAAAACAGGAATTTAATCCAAAGATAGCAGATAATGATCGACTCATTGTTATACACAGGCATGTGTCTATAAAAAGTGTCATCTTCTGAATACGACATCCTGTCCCCCACCACCTGTGACAGGAGTTCCAGGTGGTAGTGATCCACCTATGCAACATTCAGGTGAAAGGCTGTTTACTTGTAAAACAATATGTATAATCAATATGTGAGCTACCTCGAGGTGGCACAAACAAAATGAAAGATTCTAAATGCAACTTGAAAAGGAATCATTGCACAATGCCTAGCATGTTTTCTGACAGTTTTTCCTCCATTCATCTGGAACACTGGCTTCAGGCTGATTTGAGAAACACCTCAAAGGGAGGAAAAGTTGTAATCAAGCACACGATGGTTCAAAAGATGTGAGAAAGGCGCAGAAGGCAAACTGCGCTATTTACTTACCTTCCCTTGCTTTCTTATGTTCCAGTCTTTCCTTCTGCAAAGATTTCTCTAATCTTGATCTATGCTCATATACAACTGGAAAACGAAGAGTTAAAGTTTATCTTGAGGAATTAGAAATTCTACAGCAATTCTGATATCTACACAAATGCATTGAAAGTTCCATTTTCCGGATAAGGAAAAAAACATATTAAGATATATAATTACTGGCTCACACCCAGACAGTGTCCCCTTTTCTAGAACAAACACTCTGCTTTCTTCACCGATGACTGTCTCTTCTCCTGTCTCTGAATGCTAGTGTCTCTGTGACGTTCATGGCCTCTTGCTGGGCAACGCCATCCACTTTCTTGACTTCAACCACCATCTGCATAGTAGCTGCCTCTGCATCCCACATCCTCTGTCACCTCTGGTAGTCCCCGTATTTCCACCCAGATATCCTGCTATGCCAACGTGATCTGCATCTGAATGAAGGCTTCCTGGATCAACTTGTGAGGAAACCCTGGCAGCGCAGCACTGGGATGAAATAGAAGGTACTTTCCTACCCTGCCCTGTTATCAAGGCAAACAGGTAAGAAGCACAGAACAGTGCACAGAACGAAAGAATAAGTCAGGCCCAAAGAAATCAATGGCAAAAGATGTCAGTTCTGCAAGATGCTCTCTCCTCCCTGCCCACCCCATCTACTCTGCAAGGCCAGAGGTGCCTGGTGAGCATAAGAGGCATGATGGGGGAACCAGGAAGAAATCAATTCCAGCTTTCTTCCCTGCTGCAAGATCCACATCTTCTGGAAGCAGAAGCTGCAGGGGAGGGAAAAGCACTACCTTTGAGTGAATAAAGTGTGTTTTATGACACTGGAACAGACAGATTAACTCCCAAACTGACATTGTATGGATATAAGCTATTCAAAGTTTTATTTTTTTCAAATCTGAGAAAAGTCAGAGAAGCAGCTAAGTCTGTCTTAGGCTTCACCCATGAACAGAAAACTCAGCTGCCCAGAGTGGCTTAAACAGGCGATGAGGGGAGATGGAGAGAGGATAAATTACATTTCTGATGTGCCCTTTGAATCCCGTTTGTTCAGCACTGTGTCAAGTATGATCTCATTCCCTGGCAAGCCAAGCCAAACCTGTTGCTCCATTCTTTGACCAGACCCGAGCTCCCCATGGCATTCTACAATTTCATCATCAATCACACGCCACGCAGACCTTCTCCAACGCTACCAGCTGCTGCCAAAGCTGTCACGGGTGCGGCAATTTGCCTCCCCAGCCCGGCTACCCGCCTGTGCTGCTGAAGGGATTTCTCTGGCCCTTTCCTTGCTGTCACTGCTGCCACTTGCCAATGACTGCTACTCTCCTTCCACCGTGGCCACCACCTCCTGGGTCTTCCATCCTCTTTCCACACTGCATCTCATCTCGTCCTGCAGAAGCCTTCCATTCCTGGGGCTGCATCCACAGCTGTCACTGACCCTGCTCCTGCTCACGCCTCTGCTAACATCCCTACCATAACGCCTGGAATGCCTGTGACCACCCAAAGTAGCCTGATGCGCCCCCCTGTTGGCATGCCTGCCCCGTCTCATCTCTCTCCCCTGATCCTCAGCCAGTCACTGCAATAAGCCCTCTGCCCCATTCCCTTCCTCTACCAGGCTGTCTGCTCTATTCACAAGATGATCTTTTCCCCCTACAATTATCATAAAGGAATTCAACACAATTTCACATATATGTGGCCCTACCTGGACTAAAGTTCCAGTGTTGAGAAGCCACATTTTTTTCAAACATGTATCTGTAAGGTATGTAAGTTCCTGAGTCAATACTAAAAGCCTATTAAAACCAAGAGGTTTCCTGGATTGGTACCTTACGCTCATCCTGAATGATTTCGGGGATAAGGCAGAAAAAGAACAAAGATTAGCACTACAGAAGCTCAGTAAGCCAAGCCTTGAACTGTGCACTCACAGTCTTTGAGAATTTCAGGACAGGGGACAAAGGGGAATTAAACAGTAAATTAAAATACCATCACGATATAACAGGAACACCAAAGCTCCCCAGCTCAGAGCCAAAACACTCCTTCTCTCCCAGTCCACTGGCTAAAGTCCTCATGGTCTGGGCAGCAAGTTGCAGGAGCATAAATGTAACAGGGGAAAGGGAACCTGAAGCCAGGCACTGTGACACACTCTTGCAATTCCAGCGACTCAGGAGGCTGAGGCAGGAGGGTCACAAGTTCACAACCAACCTAGGCAACTTAGCAAGACCTTTTCCCAACATACAATAAAAAGGGCTGAGGATGTGGCCCAGTGGTAGCAAATTTGCCTAGTACGTGCCAGGACCTGGGTTCTATCCCCAGTAATGGAAAGAAAAAAAAAAGAATGAAAGTAAAGGGAATTATATTAGCAAAATTATACTGTTATATTGTGTGCACACATGAATATGTAACAAAAAACCCATCAATATGTACAACTATAATGCACCAATAAAAAATGTGGGAAAAAAAGAGAATCTGGGTGTAGTAAGCAGACTATTACAATCTGGACTTCAGCAAGCACATATGTCACTTTCAAAGGAAAGAAGACGCACAGTAGTCAAGATATTGCTGAAACAGCTGGAGCCGCAGCAATGGGTCCCAAATCCAGGGGGCTTCTGAATGGGGGTCAGAACCCTTAGGGAGGGAACGGGCCCAGCATGGCAACACCAGTGATGATGGTGATGGTGATGATGAGAAGGCACAGAGGTGGCGGTGTGCCCACCACCCACCCCCTTCACCTCAGGTTCCAAAGAACGAAACACCATGACAGAAGATCAAGGACAGAGGGACAAGCTTAACTGACAAATTACAATCCTATGAAGTTCTTAGTAAAATACAGCAGCAATCACTGCAAAGTCAACGTTGTGCAGTTCCAGGGAATGGGGCAGTGACAATTTTTGATGAGAAAACTCATCAGCGTGATTTCATCTTCAGAAAAGAGTGGAGCATCCACCAGACTGAACCAAGCAGAGCTGGGTGTGGGGGTCTGGGTGAGTGTACTGCAGGGGTGGAAAATGGTGCTTCGTTCCTCATTCTCTTCCCAGGGAGTCAGTCAAAAAGACAATGTGCCACAGTGGATCTGAAGGGCCCGTTTATCAAGCTGAATCTTGCAAGTGCCTCTGACAGTCTCAAGCTCAGTGGGAATTTACACGATCAACATGTAGTGGCAGTGTTTCTGGAGGGCCAGGAAACCCGAGGACACATAGGTATAAACTGTCATAAATAACCTACCTAAAACCTACACAACGCCCACACATAGGGAAGCATGTTTGTGGATTGTGGCAAGAACTCAAAGATCTCGGGAAATCTGAGACACATGCATGAATACACAGTCACATCGCTAATTACAAGTTCTAAGGCTGAACCAAAGTATTTTTGCAAATATGGTAGAAAGAAAGAAAGATGCGGTAAACAGGAATAAAGGATATATGAAGAAGCCATGAGGTAATTGCACTATTAATAGTGTCTTACTCAGAACTGGCGGGGCCATTATTTCAGTAGCAGCTTCTGGCCCTGATGTAAGAAAACTTAAGTCAGAATTGGCTTGAGGGTTGGAGAATATCACACTGGAGGAAGGGGAAAGAATACGGCAGTCAAGAGTGATGGAAAGATAGAGACATATTGTTCTATATCATTCTCAGAAAAAGGAAAAAGAGAAACAAATGGAAAAAGGAGCATTAAACTATAAGTTCCGGAATCTACATTAGGAAAGGCAAGTGGCATGGAAACCAACCTCAGGAATTCAAAATTCTAGAAAGAAGGGGAGGCAGAGACAAGAGGCAGGTGGTAATGTAATGATTAAGAGCACAGATCTGGTGCCGGGGTTCAAACCCCAGCTGCATTTCCTATGGGGTGAGCTGCTGGACTTCTTTGTATCTCAGTTTCCTTATATATGGGATAATAATAGTACCTATCTCTTTGAGTGCATGTCAGAGTTAGATAAGTTAGTATGCAGACAGTCTTCAACTTCTGATTCTTTGGCCTTATAATGGTGCAAAAGCAAAACACACTCATTGGAGACAGTATTTTGAATTTTTATATATTTAGGGGTAGGTGATACGCAACAGAACATTCTCTTGTGATGCTGGGCAGAGGTGGAGAGCTGTGGCTCCCAGTCTGCAAAATGAATATGATAGAGAACCGGCCCTCTGCACTGCTTGGCACACAGTGAACAGTATAAAATGTTAATTTTTTAACCTATCTATGATAGCTTAAAAGTTCAAGAAGAGGGCTGGAGTGGTGGCTCAGCAGTTACAGTACTTGCCTGGCATGCGCGAGGACCCAGGTTTGAACCCCGGCACCACATACGCAACAAAGTATTGGAGCAACGAAAGCCACATGAAAAACTAAATAAAATTGATTCTCTTTCTCTCTCTCTGTCCCTCTTTCTTAAAAAAAAAAAAAAAAAAAAGTGCAAGAAGGTGGGCATGATGATGCACACCCGTAATCTATGACTCTACAGGCTAAAGCTGGAGGATCACAACTTTGAGGCCACCCTCAGAAACTTAGCTAGGTCTGTAGCAACTTCTCTCAAAATAAAAAACAGACTGGGGATTTGGCTCAATGGTTAAGTGCCCCTGGGTTAAAATCCCCAGTACTAAAAAATAAATTAACATATAGAAAGGGATGGAGATGTAGCTCAGTGGAAAGGCAGTGCTGCGTTCAATCCCTGGTACCTGCCTCCTGCAAAAAAAACCAAAAGTTGCAGAGATAAGATCAGAGTTTCTCTCATGAGCCCTTCCAATCTTACAATTAAAGTCTAATAAAAAACAAAGCAATAACATGCATTTTGCATATGCACATTACCATACATACACCGTCTTGAATGGTAATAATATTGTTGTTTCCTTTTACTTAAAGAAAATCCCCTGAACACAGAGAAAGCAAATAAATATCCCCATAGCTCATGAAAGCCTGTAAACCTTTTCTTTTTTCTTTTTAATAAAAACTGGAGAGTAAAACAGACCAGATAAAATCTTTGTGTCCTTGTAGTGCTTCTAGAAAATTTCACTATTAAACACACCCATGCTCGCACCCCCCCTCCCCTTATTCTTTCACTATGCATTTCAGGGTGGTGATTTATCTAGATACGTTTACTGTTTCACTTAGAAGAAGGATTGCTAATCAATCCTTGTCCCCTATCTCTATTTTTCTATTTATACTCTGAAGTCAAGGGCATCAGTCAAGATGAACTAATGCTGCTAGAATCTCTACAACACAAATGGTATATAATGAGGGTTCTCATAGCACCGAAGGAGTCTAAGGAAAAACAAGTAGAAAAACAACGGCTCCATCTCGGGGTTCAAGTTGTTTAATGCAAAGTGAGACTGCCACAGGAATAGGATCTGAAACACAAGAACTCATGAGAAAAATATGAAAATCCATAATGCTCATTTCCTCCTCTGCTTACTGAAAAATGAATATAATTTTTCCATGCAGTGAAGAATGGAAAGAGGTTTTATTTCCTCTTAAAAAAACATTCAGGAGTTGAAAAAACATGCCAGCTTCCCACAGCAATTTTCCATCTTAACTCTGACTTCCGTCTGAAAGTCACAAAAGAAATTAGCTGTATGTGTGTGTGTATGTATGTATATATACATAATTTTTATTTACAGGCAAAATACGTATCTATGCCAGTTCGGAGCAAAGTGCTCCAATTCAAAATCAGAAAGCAACACTCCAAGGTTAGGGAGAAAACACTGCTATATCCTTTAACACCTTAAGTCAAGGGCGGGCAGCAATTCTTGGGCAGAAGCAACAGCCCATGTTCTATCTTCGCAAAGCAAACAAACGGAGCAGGCTTGACATTAAAGTCACACAATTCAACCTGTGAAAACATTAAGATTGGAAGTAACTTATCCATGTCTGATCAAATTTTAAACGAACAAATTTGTGCTATTGAACACACACTGCTCAAACACACTTTTTGTGAATGCCTTTTGTTAACTGTGGTTGAAGAAAGTATGATCCCAAGAATAATGACCCCTCCCTCCCAAAATAAAAATTAAAAACAAAAAAAACAAGGCAAATAAATTGAAATCAATACATACATAGTTCCCAGAATATACCATTTTAGGTTTGGGGGGTTTGTGATAGTCTTTAAGAACAGCTTTGGGTTATGATTCTGTGTAGTGGGAAGTGGGGTGGAAGCCAGCCCCTGGCTCAGCCCCTCCTCCACAGAACGGTGAGCCGGTGATTCAACATGAAGACAACACTACAGATACACTGCTTCCAATCTTCTTTTCTTCCTTTTATAATTTTACTTCAAGTCTAAGAAATAAGTCAGGAGATTTCCTTAGAATACATAAAGCAAGGGGCTGGAGTGGTGGCTCAGCAGCTGTGGTGCTTGCTTGGAATGCAGGAGGGCACAGGTTTGAACCCCAGCACCACATATGCAAAGTGTCAGAGCAATGAAAGTCACGTGAAAAACTAATAATAAAATTGATTCTCTCTCTCACTGTCCCTCTCTCAAAAATAAATAAATAAAGCAAATTAAAACAAACAAAAAAGACAAAGGAAGTGGAACACCACTGCTACTTCAAGGCTCATTATAGGTCCTCCTGCAGGCCCTGGGAGTAGGGAAGGAAGGGCAGCTCCAACCCGCTGTGCCTCCATCTTCATGACTCTCTATGGCCTCTCGCAGTTGATTCCTAAACCTTGTGAAGTCCAGCTTCACACTGCTGTACTCTGGATCTGGAATGTACCACCGAAGTTGTGCTAGACTTAGCTCCCAGGGTGGTGCTATTGGGAAGTGGTAGGAAAGCTAGGACGGAGGGCCTGCTGAAAGGTCCTTAGGTCATTGGGACACACCCTCAGTGAAGGTTCTGGGACCCCAGTCCTTTCCTCTTTCTGTTTCTCTCTGGTTCACGATGTGTGCAGTTTTCTTCTGCTATGCATTCCCACCATGATGGACTGCGTCATCACATGCCCAAAGAAACGGGACCAACAGATTTATGAACTGGAACCTCCAAGACTGTAAGCCAAAATAAACCTTTCTTCTTTACAAGTTAATTATAGCAAGTATTTTGTTACAATGACAGCTAACTAACACATCTTCCAATACAACCTTTCCACTCTACTTCACGATTTATAGCTGAATTTAATTATTAACAAATACTACATGTTCAAGGCCAGGCTGGGGACAACACCTCCCAACATTTTCCCATCACATGCTGAGTGAAACCCGAAGCTCTCACGGGGCTTTACCCACTGTTCATCCTGCTGAGGCTCACAGCCTCCTTGTCACTCCCCGAACAGGCCAGATGTTCCTCCTCAGTGTCTCGTGCTGCCTTTTCCTTGAGCTCCCACTGCACCTTCTCCAGTATCTGGGTGACTAGCATCCTCACTTCCTTCAGATCTTTACTAAAATGACATCTTCCTGCTAGGGACAACCTATCCTAAATTGCAACCTGTCTCCCACCCTTAAAACTTCCAGTCTCTTTTCCTGTTTAATTTTTCTAACACAGATCACTATCTGCTATGTATTTTACTTATTTATGTCTATCCCACTAGAACAGAAGCTCAACTGGGGCAAGAGCTTCTGTTTTTTCCTTATTTTCACTATTGTGTCCTTGGTGTATTGGATCACTGGCATTCAAAAGATATTGGGTAGATGAATGAATGAATGAGTAATAAATGAATAAACTACAAGCCCTGAAGGCTAGGATTGGTTCCTTTTTCATTCTCTTCTATATGCCAAGCTCCCACTACTGCTTCATTTCCTACAGCTCAGTTCTTAGTATGTAATGGTATTCAGCAATACTTACTCAGTGAACAAATGCATTTGAAGATTTCCCATTCTCTTCTTCCTCCACCTGCCATTCTTTATGCCCAAGCATTCTTAACTGAATTCCTACATTGGCTGGCTCGTTAATACTCACATATCCCAGGGAACAGACAGATAACAAAATAGAGATAAAATATAAATTCATCTGTTGATATATAGACTCCTAAGATTAGCATTAGTTAAATCAGACCTGAAATATAGATGCTTTCAGAATACTGAGACAAACAACAGTCTGATTAGATAGTTTTCCAATACATGGAAACTGCAGTAATTTTTCTAAACTGTACAATAAAGTTCCTATAATAGTTCACACAAGTATTTATTTTTAACTTTGCTAATGCATACAGTTTATGAACTAATTTAAGTGGAAATTTTAACCATGATTTGAATTGGTGCTTAACTGCCTTCTCTATTTTAAATAAAAATATACTCAGCCTTTTCCCCATGCACTCTCTAATTGAGATTTGGCTTTTTCAAGCATGGTTTGTATTAGCTGAGTTAGGATATACTTGTGTGTACTAGTCTTCTTTCTGGCATTCTTTCAAGGGTTGAGACACTACTAATCATTCTGACTATTAGATGCTATCTCTACACTCTCGGGACAGGATTCTTCTCTTAGGTGCACAGAGCTATTGTATTACAGCCCAACAGTGTTCCAAGTACCTTGGGAAACATCACGGTGTAGGAGTCACTCTGGCAAAGGCTTAGAATCAATCAATTCAAGTAATCAGAAGAGGCTATGACAGGTAAAACAGAAGATGATTAGAGATCACCAAAGGTCAGGCAGGCTGGGATGATGTGATGGTCAGCTGAGCCAGCATATTTTGCTAACTGAATCTGTTAGAGAGCTGAGGGGAGAATACGCTCCTGACCCATGAAAAGGTTGCATTCCAGAACCAAAAGCCACATCCTTAAAGATGTGCACGACTGTATAGGTACACAGGTTAGAGGGACACAAAGTCATAGAAGCAAGTTATTCTAAGGGTGAATATGTATAAATAGCCCTGCGTGGTAATATGCTACTTACTTAGCAGTCAGGTTTCAGCTGAACATCATCACAGTATTTCAGGAACTAATGTAGGAGAGAGAAAGGAGGGGGGAAGAATAAGTGGAGAGGGGGAGGAAATGGAGGTTTTCATGGTCCCAACACAAGGGCATGTAAGGATACCCTCCAGATGAGCTAAATGCACAAAGGCACACTGTTTTTATGATGGATCTATGAATTTATGCATATACTCTTCAAAATTGATGTGCTTGAATCAAACATGGAAGACATATAATTTTCATTAGTCATTTGATATTTTTCCCATGGAAACTTGCCTCTATGGACACGTCAAGGAATGCTAGCAAAGAGGGAACTGCCTAAATTTAGTACTCAAGTATCACCTCTTAAATGGTGCTTTATGTTATACTGCAGCAAATACGCACCTACAGGTCAGAATGAACCTGGCTACCACTGGCTCTTCCATCAAACCAATGCAGCAGTGCATACGTATACCTACCCTTACCCTACCTCCAATTTCAAGTCTTCAGTTCAAAATGTGAAAATGTGCAATATCTCTTGGAAAAGATTTTCATAAAAATCTGGCTTACAAAGAGATACTATGCAAGGTCTTTTATCTCTGTTGAATCCTGAATATTTCATTAACAAATGAAATATTTATTGAGCACCTACTATGTCCAGGCATTGTTTTGATATCTGGGAATAGATCATGAGCAAAAGAGTTATTTAAAAAAAAAAAAAGCTGCCTTTAGGGAGTTTATATTCTGGCAGAGAGAGACACAGATGATAAACAAAAAGAACAGGGCTGGAGCGGTGGCTCGCGGTTACGGTGCTTGCTCGGCATGTGCAAGTACACGGGTTCAAACCTCAGCACCCACAAGCACAGCTAAGTGTCAGAGCAACAAAAGCCATGTGAAAAACTCAATAAAAATTGATTCTCTGTCTTTCTCTCACTATCCTTCTCTCTTAAAAAAGAAAAAAAAAGAACGAATAACATATTAGAATGTAATTAGTGCTACAGGGGAGAAAAGACAATATAAAAGAGACAAAAAGAGACTGGAGGTGTGGGAAGGGTGGGTCAAGCATCACTAAAGAGTCATTTGAGCCCAAACTTGAAAAAGTGAAGCAGCTGGTATTACAGACACCAAGGAGGCAAGTGTTCCAAATAGAGGGAGCGGCCCACACAAAAGCCCCACAGCACCAGCACTGCTGGGATGCTGAGGTCACTGAGGTCAGCACAGGCAGCGTACCTGGACAGAGCTATCCTCCAAAAAATGGGTGAAGGGGAGGAAGGGGCAGGTCCCAAAGCGTCTTGCAGGACCTAGCGAGGACTCGGGATCTTACTAGCAGAGAAATGGAGAGCCACGGGAGAGCGCTGAGCGGACTGAGTTCTCTGCGACTGAGTGGGTGCAAGGTGCTAGCAGGGAAGGCAGGCAGTGGAGGGCCTCCGGAATGGTCCAGCAAGAGGAAAGCGCGTAGCAGGGCTGTGTGCGGAGCGTGGAGGTGGCGAGATGCTCAGGTTGCGTGGGTGCTGAGCAGCAGTCACTGTGTATCCTCAGCGGAAATGGGGAAGGTTGTTGGAACCATAGGCTTGTGAGCAAGATCAAGGATAAGAATTTATTCATTACAGAGTGATGTACTCAGCCTGGAAAAGTCCAGTTAGAGTCCCAGAGGTGACACACAGGTGTTGAAAGATGTGTAAGAGCACCAAGAACAAAATGTGGTATTTTTCACACCTTCCTAAAGATAACCTGGAGTACCTGCTAAAAGCACAGACTCCTGGCCCTGCACCCAAACCTACTGAAACCAAATTTCCAGAGAAAAGGCCCAGCAAGGGGCGTATTTAGCATGCGTGCCACACCCCCTCCCATGGACTTCTGCAGGGGAGTTCTGCCAACGCTGGGTTTAGCACAGAGTTAATAAGAAGGTGGGTGACACAGGCAGGGGAAGAATGAATGAGTTGGGACTAAAGATGACTAGACTGGATCTGCATGATTACAAAAAAAATAACTCTACACGTGTACAAGACTGTGGAGAATCTGAGAATGCAGTATGACAGAATAACTAGGAGGTCGCTGCAATACAAACAGTAAAATAAAAATAAGCTCAAATGAAGATAAAATTTCCTATGGTCCAAATTTAAGATCTCCAATTTTGCCAATATACCAATAACACAACCTTACACAAGGGTTGATTTTTTTTCTCCCAAACAGAATATACAGAACTTTAGGGAAGTGAAAAAGGACCGGGACAAAGAAAACGAACAGGCACTTAAAAGACACTTCAACGGCCATTAAAATATGAGAAACACCAACTGCAATCACTGTGCAAGGCCACCATTCTCTCATCAAAAGAGCTAATACGAAAATGATGGAAAATACAAATAGCAAGCATGAATGTGCGGATGGACGTAAACTCTATCACCATTACAGAGAGTGGTTTGCAAGAGTTTATTAGGGCTGCAGAAGGCATACCTGGACTCACACATCCCACTCGCAGGTATCTACTCCACCAAATGCTTGGCATTGATCCACCAACAAGCACATAGCAGAGTTTTAACAGCAGCACTCTTTATATTAGTCCCCAACTGGAACCTCCCTAAATATCTGTCCTAGTAAAACGGATATGCTGAGGTTGTTCTACACATAAAAGCCCAGTCAGCAATGTGAACAAATGCACTGTAACTGCCTGGATGAAGTTCACCAACGAAATATCAAGGAAACAAGCCAGACAGCAGAGTGCAACTTACTCAATGACTCTATTTATAAAAAGTCAGAAAACAAGCAAACCTCTTCCATGGTGACAGAAGACTGGACACTGTTTATGCTGTGCGTGTGCTGGGGGGCTCAGGCAATGACTGGAAGACAGCAAGAGGGGGCAGTGGCAATGTTTTGATCCTTAGTGTGAGCACTGGCTACACTGTTTGCCTTAGAAAAGCTCACTGAGCTGTATCTTCTGATTATGTATTTTCTGGGAATGAATAATTTGATATTTACCAAAAATGTCAAGATTGTATGAAATGCCTACCTCTTTATATAAAATCATGGCATTTGTTAATTTCCGTTACATAAATAAAATTAGCAGTGAAGTGCAACAGAAACACATTTAGACAGGTAACTTTTTTTTCCCTACCTCTACATTGCTTAAAAACAATCCGAATTAGGACTGGAGCACTGGCTCAGTGGTTGGAGCACTTGCCTGGCACACACAGGGACCCGGGTTTGAAACTCCGCACCACATACACAACTAAGTGTCAGAGAAACAAAAACCAGATGAATGAATAAATAAAAATGAGTTTGTTTCTCTTTCTCTCCTTTCTAAAAAAAAAAAATCGAATGAGACTCTTCATATGCACGGTTGACATTTGTGTCCACATCAACTTCAATCATTTTTTTCGTTCTCTGACCATTTTCTCCAGCACAATTCTCTTCATTTGAGATAAGGCATTTGGGGAGTTTCTGCTGATGTTTTCCCTGGATACCTTGTCCTAAGTCACAGGGACTGATTAGGTAAAAATTAGGATGGCTGCCATTTCCATTCATCCCATGGGGGCACATTCATGCTTTTTCTGTCCCCAACTCCTGAATCGACTTTATTTTGGTTTTGTTTGCTTGTTGTTGTGAAAAACCTTGCTTTCAAAGACATTTTGCATTTGTAATTGTGAGGACACAGTCTTGGGAATAAATATCCACATTATTTTAAACACTACTGCAGCCTTTAAAAAAAGATTTTGGCAGGTGCCCTCCAGAAATATCTAACCGCATTAAACGAGGTCATTTTGGGCTAATGTGTCTTCCTCACACAGAGCTCCGCTGTTTGAAATAAAGCAGTGGGGAAATCACCCAGTAATAGCAGAGGCTTTGTACTGATTCCAGGACGAGATGCCTTCTTTGCTGAGGGGGGATTCTGCAAGGAGAAGGGAACCTCACTTGTGTGTGGGCATCTACAGTAATCACTGACAGGGAGAGGCATGAACAGGAGCAAAATATATTTAGGATACTGAATGGAAATGCCTGAGAAACTGATTCAAAGTGTACTATGAAAACAGATTCAAGGACGGTGCCAGTACTTCTAGCTTAGATACCAGGTGAAATGTGGACCGAGGAGGATGGAGTGGGGGTATATCATGTGTTCCATTTTACACATGTTTCGTGTCTAAGATAGCACAGAGGAGTATGAAGATTAATCTAGGGAACATGCATGTTGCTGGCAGCTGGAAGGTCGTTTAGAGGAAGGTATATGTACCCCAGCATGTGCATGTCTAAGACCTAACACAAGACCCTGTGAAGGATATCCCTGCCCCTTCCACGGCCACCTTGAAACTCTTCCTGGCATCCTACATCCCACAAAACGCTCAAATACTTCTATTTACCCCAGAAGAATCTTAGAACTATGTTATAAGAAACTATGAAAACCCATTATTGAGGAGACAGAGTTGACGGCAGATAACTAAAACCTGCTTCACCAGCTTGACTGGAATTCTCAGTGAAATCTGGCATTTTTTCCTCATTCTTGGTAACTTTAAGCTCTCCTTTAGGACAAGAGCCTAAACATTTTAGAAGTTTTAGATTTATAGCAAAACTGAAATAAAGGTACAAAGACTTCCTTATGCTCCCTCCCCCATATAATTCTTTCCTTTCCTCATATTTGCTATAACAAAATGGACGTTTCCATGATGGTCTGTTCAGAACAGATGTGGTTCTGAAAAGGAATCTCTTCTGTCCTGAGATACAAGCGCACTGCCCAACGAAGGCGAGGGTGGGCATTTCAATCACTGATCCTGCACAGCATATAAAAACCCTTAAAATTTTAAGTATGAGATTATTGAGACCCTGAAGGTCAAACATAAGAGCTATTCTTCCTTAATTCTTTACAAGAGGACACGTATTTAAAGGAGGTGTAGGTATCAGGGTGGTAATGGGAGATGTTTGATGAGGGTGGGAGGACTTGGAGGGGTTTGTGAAAGCCTTTTTGGTGGACAGGTCTTGAGATACTTCATTACACTGGCCTGCGTAGAGTCAGCTGAGTTGGTAAAGGCAGGATGTGTTCTCAGAGGCCTCCCTGGGCTGTGAGGATGTCTGTCCTCCAGTCTCCCTGGGACTCTCAGCATCTCTCTGTCCGAAGGCTTTTTATAATGCTTTATGTATACATCTGCAACTCCCACTGCATTGTGGGATTATGACTTAAGAGAAAACTGATCTTTTTATAAATCTTGTGTCCACCATCACCCAGGCTTAAGTCTGTACAACACAGGTGCAAACTTAATGTCTGTTAAATGACTGAATTTTACAAACAAAAGAATGACTGCATCTAAGGCAGAACAAGATGTCAGCACTATAACCATTCTATCAAATTTTATTTCATAAAAATTACACATGAAAAGTATAAATGGTCACATTCAAGACAAGACTGCTAACGGTCGAGTTTTAAGAAACTTTAATTTCGATACAGTTGATATGTACCATTATAAGCATAGGAATTCATTGGTAACCTCTCAAGTTTTTATATGAAAGGCAGAGAATATATCTACATTTAACAAAGTATACTGGAATTTTGGGAAGCACAGTGAAATCAATCCACAGAAGGATCTATGGAAAGGGATACAACTATATGTTTTAAAAAAAAAAAGGAAAAAAATATTTGATAAAAACATTCTAATTAGACTTTCAATTTTTCTTTTCAACCCCATTCCATAATCAGAATTCGGATAAAATCTACTGAAAATAACTTATATGAGACTGAGATAGATTAGCCTGGGAGGTAAAAGGAAAAAGAAACAGAAAAACAAACAGAAGCAGATGATGCCAAGAGATAATAAGGATTTTCAAATAGTTTGGGGAAAATAACACTAGCCCGAGCCAAGATTCCTCAGCAACTAGCTGCCTGACACTACCCGGTTCTGTCCTCCACATCAGAATTTTCACTTTTCTATTTCTTCAGCAGATAGCATGAAGTAACTAGAGAGCTGAGTCATCAAGATCCTTCTAATGTAAAAATTCTATGATTTTAAAGATGCACAAGGATAGTAAAAGAAAAGTGTGCAGAGGGTCCTTGACTTACAATGGATTGGCTGGTGATTGTTCAACTTCCTGACTATGTGAAAGTGCTGTATATTTAGTAGAAACCATACTTCAAATTTTTAATTTTGATTTTTTTCCCAAGCTAGAGATATGCTGTACGGTAGCTGAAGCCAAGTTGCTCCTGTGATCTTGAGGGAAAGTAACTCGCGCTGTACAACGTGCTGTGTTGCTGAGCCAGGATGCTGGGTAGGTGAGGTACACTAAAACTGCTCCTCTTACTGTAAGTCAATTTCAGCTTATGGTGAGCTTACTTATATCCTCACACTGAGTAAAGGAGCATCTATAGTGGTATCAGGAATACAGAATTCATGTCAAATTGCTTTTGAACACTCTGAATGACTGAAATTTGAATAAAAAAGAAAAGATTCAGTTTAGCACAATGCTGGTAATGGCCCTGATTTTTAGGTAAAGGTTTTTATGAAAGGAAACTCTATCACCTATGATTTCCAATAACTTGAAAACTATTATATATGAACTAAGACCCTACAACGTGCTTAAGTTGTCCAATAGAGGGACTCTCCTATTCTAAATGTATGACTGGCAAATGTAATCACATCATCCTGTTCTGATATTGAATGAATAATAAAAGAAAGTAGCAGATGCATACAAAAGAACTGCTCTGATTGAAAGTGCTTCTAAAAGCGAGGCTGCTTAGATTTTCCCTATTATATACGAGATTCTATTTAATCCTCCAGTAAATACTCTTCTACATCCTGGCGGATACCTCAGTATGTGTGGGGACCACCTAAGCACAGGTAAGAGAATGTCAGGCTCCTCCGCAGATTAGGCAGGGCTCTGTGCACAGCTGCTTGTGCGTTTCTGCAGACCACATGTCAAGGATGAAATGTGCCAGGGCTTAGAAGCCCAGAGTCTTGATTTCATTTTTAATGTGAAAAGTATTTAATGCCTCAGATTTCATCACTGATATGAAAGACCTCAGCAAATGATTTATAAGGCTTCTTCCGACTCTAACATTCTCTGGTTCTCCAATTTGGTTTAGCAGGTGAGAATATACAATCACAATTATGAAATGACATGATAAATGTTTAAGATCTTAGGGCCTACCAGTGATGTTCAAAAAGAACACTGTCCTAACTAGAAAAGAGGACCCAGCAAGCATTTATTTAAAAAAAAAAAAAAGACAACACAAGGGACAACATCATTTTGGCTGAAAGGCTGAAGACTGGCTGAAGCTGAAGGGCTTATGGCCCATTTTCTTCTCCAGAGTATCTGAAAACAATTAAAATTATTTTGACAGCTGCAAGAGATTAGGAGGTAGGTGAAAACAGGAAGTTCAAGCACAGAATAACCTCGCTAACCTCACTGGCTCCAGACTCTACCAATTCAATATTCATTTTGGACATGAGTAACTCATATTCATTATTACACTTCACATTTTCAAGCAATGAGTAAAACTAATTATAATTATAGTCCTTAAACCAAGACTCATTAGCATACTAGACATTTCACCTTTATGTTATTTTCCCATTGACAAAATGTAAATTAGAACTTCTCAGGAAGAGCACTCATTCCACTAAAGATCAGGGTTCTAGTCTTTATCACCTTGCAGGTAAACCTGTCACTAAGAGGTTAAATGCATTTGTGAATGAGAGTTTATATATTCAGGGGAAAAAGTCCTTTAAAACATACTTTAGTAGCAATCATAATAAACCATGCTTTTATGGTCCTTTACAGTTTATACACCGAGAAGTTTTATGTCCAATTCATACATAATTTGTGGGTGAACAAGTAAGGTACTAATTAGAAATTACTTCTATGTAGTCATTAGAAGATCTAGTGACCTTTCTTCCACTATCAGCTCATCTTCTGTGTCCAATACTTAAAAATGCATTTATTTAAAACACACCACACGTTTTGGTGTTGTGGTATGTTCTTCTTTCCTTGGTCTAAATTCCTGAAGAGTTACTTCATAATAAAAGGAAACTACTTAATATGGTAATATTGTATCATTCATGAGTCTGTGAAAAAGAAGAGATTATCTTCAAATTTACCTTTACATTGTACATGCAACACACACGCACACAAAGCTGCATGAATATAAAGAAGAGAGGACAATTTTTAGTTAATAATCATGCTTCATTCTTTCATCTTTGCTTTAGATTCTTGAGAACACACTAAGAAAAATATTTGGTTAACATAAAGTATCCACTTTAAAGTGCTAATTTTAAAGCAGATAATTTTGTGACAACTGTATTACTTACTCAATGGGGGAATAGAAACTATCATACTTTCAAGTAATCCATCCCTTTAATACCAGTTTTACGAATTAAAAATTCCATCCCTGCTCCAAAGCAGTAAATCTAGGAAGATACACTAAGCAGTTAAATACAAAATCAGCCTTATATGTAGGCAAACAAAAAAACAGAAAATTTATTAGCTTTTTTCCCCACAGGCTAAGACAAATATACACAATTAAAAAAAAAAAACTCTTCTATTATAGTTTTGAGATGTCCCACAAAAGCATGTTTTGAAAACTGTACACCCAATGAAAGAGTTATGAATGTCAAGAAACTGGAGGGCAAAGTTTCCAGAGTGGAATCTGCAGAGCATCATTCACCTGGGGATGCAGCTTCCCCAATTCTGGCATTGCGCTCATGGGTACCTGTAGCTGTGATTCAGGTTCAGCACATGCCACTGCTGCAGAAGGACAACATAAATCTTGGCAGCATTTCCCCGGTGCTAATTCTGCAGGTATGCAGAATGTGAGAGCTATGGGTCCATGGTATCCTGCACCTAGATTCAAAAGATCTACCAGAAAGCCTGGGGGGACCAAGCGGAGACTTGTTGCAAGAGGGCAGTTATTCAGGATACCCCTGTAAGGGCAATGTCTAGGGGAGCCATGGAGTGGGTCAGCCTGTGAGACCCCTAAACCTCAGGGTCATCAGCACGCTACTCCAGCTGGGAAAGCTGCAGGTGTGAGAACTGCAGGTGTGAGACACCAACTCAGGAGAGCTGCTGGGGGAACTGAGCCCAGGAAAGCACAGGGGCAGGGACGCCTGAGGCTTCAGGGAGGTCAAATCCCTGTTCCAATGTGCCCATGATGCCAGATGCAGTCAAAGTAGATTATTCCTCAGCTTCAAGACTTAATGCTATTTTCTCTTTTGTGTTTTGGACTTATTTAGTACTGTTATCCCTTCTCTTCTCATCTACTTGTCCCTTTTGGAATGAGAATGTCCATCCTGTCCCTGTCCACCCCACCACCGTATTTAGGAAATAAGTAACTTGTTAAATTTCATAGGGGTTAGGGTTAGGGTTAGGGTAAAGAAAAAAAATTTTCATAGGTTCACAGCTGTAGGGAAATTTTCTGTAGAATAAATTGTGTCTTTAGTCTCATCCATTTCTGATTTAGATGAGGTTCTGGACATTGGGCTTTTAAGCTGCTGTTGGAATGATGTAAGACTTTTGGAGCTACTGGGACGGAATAAATGTATTGTGTGTGTGAGAAGGACATGAGTTTGGAGCGGGGGGGGGGGGCAATTGTATGGTTTCAATGTGTGCCCCAAAGCATACACTGGACACTTAATCTTCAATGCAACAGTATTAAGAGGTAGGACATTTGAGAGATGATTAGGCCAGAAGGGCTCTGCTCTCATGAATGGATTAATATTGATTATGAAAGAGTTTGAGGCTTCAAGTTCAATCTATTCCTTTCACCCTCTGGAAAATTCTTTCTTGCTCTGTCTCACTACATTCTTGCCCTTTCACTGGGGGACGATGCAGCAAGATGGTCCACACAAGATGTGAGTCCTTCAACCTTGGACTTCCCAGCTTCAGAACTATAAGAAATAAATTCCTATTCTTTATAAATTTGCCACTCTCTCATACCCTATCATAGCAGCACAAGATAGATGAAATGTGGTTTGAACACAGTTGCTAAAATACTGGCAGAATTCAGTAAAATAGACCCATATCAAATGTCTTAGAGACTATAACAATACATTTGAAAAATAAAAAGGTCAGGCCCTATAAAAAGTTCCTGAAGGCAGAAAGGACAATTATATACTATCAATATGCAGACAGACACACAGACAGACAGACACACACACACACACACATATGGTATATTTTATATATGGTATAGAAAGCAAGTACTTCCATCAGTCTTTAAGAGTTTCACGGCTCTGAAAAGCAGATAAATGAAGCCTAACAAGAATATATTAATATTTTCTAGTTTATTGCTTCTCTGGGCATATACAAAAATAATTTTAAAGTTCTTTTAACTTCAGAACTAAGAAATAAAGGATATTAGGAGTTTAATTTCTCATTCTTAAATATATTTATAAAATATGCATTCAAAAAATTCTACACTGTACAATGAAATAGCTTTCACAGATTTTCCTTATAATGTCAATTATTAGGAATTAACTAATCAATGAAAGATAAAACCAATGTTGGTAACTCATGGGTGAATTTTTATGTTTGATTCACTTTCCTTACCACGATACATAAGAAAAAAAATAAACCAACAAAAAATTACTATGAGTAGAAACCATTCATTTAATACTTTGAGTAAGGAAATCAAGCAAAAAAAAATTGTTTTCCTTAAAACTTGGTATCTACATGGTTCCACTTTCAGGACAACTTTTTTACCTTAGTTCAGAAAACAATAATGTGACTTTTTAACATATCAACCTTTTTCAGAATTAAAAAAATGGTTAAACAATGTTTTTCCAGAATATCCAATAAGACATCACAATATTAAGTACATATGTTTTAAACCACAAAAAAATGCTTCATTTCTGTTCTTTTCATCTGTTTTTTCTTTATAATTCTCTAAAAGTTCAAATGGAAATAAGAACAAATAAAGCAAAACAGCAACTTAGATTAGGAATAAGAACTGCACATCCATTTGCTTTGACTTGGTAAATAAAGATGAAAGGCTAAAATTTTACAGATGTTCCCTGTGACTGGGAACATCATTATGAATGTCTGCATCTTCTGCCTCTCAAAAAGTCTGCGCTTTTAAAATTCTGACACAGGGGCTGGAGCGGTGGCTCAGCATTGCTTTCCTGGCATGCACAAGGATGCATGTTCAAACCGCAGCACCACATTCAAAATGAAGTATGGGAACAACGAAAGCCGCATGAAAAACTAAATAAAATTGATTCTTTCTCTGTGTCCCTCTCTCTCTTTAAAAAAAAAAAAAATGAAGCTTTAAAAAAATTCTGACACAATCACAAACTAGTATTTCAATTTCATATCATATTAATGAATTATGATGCCTGTTCCACTGTAACTACTACACATAGTAGGATTTTTATTTTTTGCACTCAATTTTTAGAGGGAAAAGATCAGGGCTGGGAGTGTAACTCCAGTGGAAGAGCACTTGCCTACTATGCAGGAGGTCCTGGGTTGGATCCCGAGTACTGCCAAATATAATAATAACAGTAATAATAACATAAATAAATAAATAAAATCTAGAAGGGAAAGATCAAACTATACTCATAAGGCTGGTTGGTTCTTCATCCAAGGACTGACACGTATGTGGCTGACTCTTCATACCTGATTTACGTCACCAATACAGAACGAGAATTGATATTTTGATGATTGTTATTCTTACCACTGAAGCAAGTAATAGCTTGGAATGCTTTTCAATAATATAACTCGAAACTAAAAGGATTTTCTTTAACTGATTTCCCTTCCTTTTTGGGGAAAAATAAATGCAAACTCAAATGCAATACAATGATTTACACAGAGACCAGAATCCACACAAATAGCGAAGGTAATATGTTTTCTATTTAACACTGACAACTAAAGTCACCAGACTATTCCATTTCCTGACTATTCCACTTAACTGAGTTCTGCTGCTTTGATGTTCATCGTCTGAATAAAATGAATGAACAATGGGAACAGCAGCCCTTCAAAGATCATTCCAAGGTATCCAGAGTGAGAGAAATAAAAATGCCTGCTAAACATAGCATGTCTTCTGATATGCTACACTTACTTTCGTCACTAGAGACCTTACCAGTGGGTCACCAGAGCTTTATGTCGTCCCTATTTTTATTTTCTAAGTTAGTGTCACTTTAAACCTTTGATCTAATATGATTTGTTTTCAACAATGAGGCCTCTGTATAGGAAAATGAAGTTACTAAGTCGCCATTAGTTAAGTACCTGTTTTTCCAGATGCTGGGGTTTATTAGCTATAAATGGTGGGTGAGGCTGACTGCTTTTTCAAGATGTTTACCGTGGAACAGGCACAGCTCTCAGGACTCTGATAAACAGAATACTCTTTATTATAATAGGCAATGGTATAAGCCAAGTGGCTGAGTAACTTACCAAAGGTCGTTCAGGTACTTAATTGGAGTTCAAATTTGAACTCATCTCTACACTCACTTCAAATCTGAGGGCAGTACAAAGCTCTTTTATCTTCCTGAGCTGGGTACACACACCGTGTCCTCCATAAAGTCTCTGAAATAATTGTCTACCTCACCAAACAGATCCGACAGCAAACAAAAAAATACAGGATGAAGTCAGGCACAGTGAGTGGTGCCTTCCTGAAATCCCAGCAAAGCATACCTGGCTTCAATACCCAGAATCAAAAAATCGAAAAAACAAACAAAAAACTCACGATGAAACCAAATCGAATTATTTTTACTATTTTCCAATTAACAGAGTTAATCAATAATTGTCTTTTTTTTCAATTCAGGGAAACACCATTAATTTTTATTAACAGGTTCTTAAATGAGTTATTTAAATTCATTAATTTCTGTGACTTGTCTATGCCTTTATACCCTGAAAGGGAAAGCTTATTTATTCAATGTTAACACTTTTCAGACTAAAGATCAAAACTCATATTCTAAAAAAAACTGAAGTCAGGAAGCAGTTCCCCAATTTTACACCTTTTCTTTGGGGGGAGGGATAACCAGGGATTGAACCCAGGGATGCTTAACCACTGAGCCATATTCCCAGACATTTTTATTTGGAGACAGGGTCCCATTAAGTTGCCTGGGGCCTTGCTAAATTCCTGAGGCTGGCTTTGAACTTTTGATCCTACTGGTTCAGCCTCTCAAGCTGCTGGGATTACAGGTGTGCTCACCTTGCCCAGCCCCAATTTTATACTTTTCAGAATAAGTTCACTGTTCTCAGTGAGTGGTCATTTTCTATCCCAAGGTATTCAATCTATTCTAAGCCCAGTCCTTTTGAAGTACATGGTGAAGGTGACAGCGTTCTCCCTATCGCATGGGCCTGGGCTGCCCCCACAGCAAAGTGGACCAGAGACAGTTGGGGTACACTGCATTATAGCAGCCACTGGAGCGAGAGAAGGGAGGCCTTCACAAGACCCAGCATGACCTAATGTCAGCAATTCTCAACAGCCTGCATGTTAGGAGGAAAGGGGAATTGTGCTAAATTGGAAGGAAAAAAAAAACCTGCATTTGGCGTCAGCAGACCCGCATTCAACTTCTTTCCACATTTTATTACTTTTGTCATTTGGACACATAACCTTTCTGCACCTCATTCTTTTAATTCACAACATCAAGGATAAGGGTCAGAGTATGGAACATAACAAGTACTCGATGAAATTCAGCTGACTTTAAAGTAAGGAAAGAACAGAATCGCAGCACTTCTCCCCAGGCTGGATGATGAATGAATACTAGACAGGCTCCTCCACTCCTCCATTCCAGAGAGAGAAACCTGGATGAAGGAGCTGGCGGTGGTGCAAGTCAGGAGCTGGCCCCAGGGGGAAACAAGGCATCAGACAGCAGGAAGAAGTGGGAACTAAAGTGACAAGTTCTGGGCCAGACGAGTTAATCCAGGAGGCCAAGCAGATGACCCAGTTTTGCTGGAAGACAAAGAGAGTGCTGACTTCACTGGTTTTGCTACTGAATAAGTCACAAGGTGGAAGGGGGTAACCTCAGAAAATATGTGAAAGAGTGGGGAAATGCAGGCAATTAATGGAGGCTGTAGAACTTTAATTTAAAAATTCCTTGCTCTGAATGTTTTTCTAACTTCAGGAATTTACGATGCCTGGCCCATCCTCCCAGGAAACACCACGCATGGCCTTATTCCTCTCAAAGGCATTGATGCCTGGGACCGAGTTCCACTGTTGTAAGCCCCACAAAGGGCATGAAATACCATATAGTAGTTAAAGCCACTTCTGAGCATCAAATCTCTGACGGATGTCTAGAAAACAAATTCAATTTTGTAGCCAGTCGTAGACTCTGGATTTTCTAGAGGGCCAAATTCTTGGTACCACTCTGCAATGAAACTCAACTAGGGTGACCCAAAGTTGCAATTACAACCTTTGAAAAGAAAGGTATCTGTAAGAACTGTCTTCCTGGTAGTGCCCTCCCCAGCAGAATGCGAACACAGCATCCTTTGTCAAAACAAAGTGGATGCTGCTTACCAAGACGTTTGTCACCAGGCACTAGGTGATGGAACTGGGAATCCAGTTCAGCCTGATCGTGCAATGACAGGGGAAAGAAACAGACTGAGAAGTCACATTCTGCTCTTAACATACGTATTTACTACTTATACCAACTCTGTAAGGAAAATGGGTTTTTTAGAAATGAAGCTCAGAAAGATTTAATACCTGCTTCATGACCGAAAACTTGGTTGAGCTATGGGGAAATCTTACTTCAAAGCCAGCTAACACAATAATCAGAGACAAAAAACTAAATACAAAATTTAAAGCCATGCATGGTGGAACACACCTGTAATCTCAATGGCTTGGGAGGTTAAGGCAGGAGGATCACAAGTTCAAAGCCAGCCTCAGCAACTTAGTGAAACCCTGTCTCAAAAATAAAAACTAAAGGCTGGGGATATGGCTCAGTGGTTAAGTGCCCTGGACTAAATCTATAGTACACCTCCACCCTTCCCTGCCCCCACCTCAAAAAAGAAAGCTTAAGTAAAATAAGAAATTGTTAAAAAAAAGAAAGAAAAAATGGGCCAGAGCGGTGGCTCAGTGGTTCCTGCACTTGCCTGGCATGCATGAATACACGAGTTCAAACCCAGCACCATGTACACAACAAAGTCTCGGAGCAAAGAAAGCCACGTGAAAAACTAAATAAAAACTGATTCTCTTTCTCTCTCTTTCACTGTCCCTCTCTCTTTAAAAAAATAAATAAATAAAATAAAATTGGTGAGTCCCAGACACATGTAAAAGTGGGTCCATAAAAAGCTAAACTAAAAATAAAATTTCCCTTAACATTTAATTCCTTGAAAAAAAATTTGGGGAGAAGTAGACTTAAGCCCTTCTATGTAATCACATATAATTCTATCAGGGTTGGTTATTTGGCTTTCAAGTCCATAGCAAAGTCAGATGAAACAACTGTGAAGAGGAAGACTAAATGCCTATAGCAAGACCCTAACAGCAAAGAATATTACAAAAAAAAAATCACTACTCAGAACTACAAGTCCATATGATAAGCATACATGTGAAACAAACTTTCGTATATTTTTAGTCATTTGGTCATTAGGTGAATTTTAAAAAATATATAACTAAAAGCTATACTATTTCTACTTAGGTTTTCTAATATTTTTGTTTAAACAATATAGCTTGTTTCTTTCTTATATTCTGAGGATGTTAAAAGGAATGTGGGGTTATAGAACAAAATAACACTTGTACTGACTGAGCCATCAAGAGGATATTCTGGGGCTGGAGCAGTGGCCCAGCAGTTTCGGCACTTGCCTGGCAAGCATGGGGACCCAGGTTCAAACCCCAGCACCACTTACACAACTAAGTGTTGGAGCAACTAAGGCCATGTGAAAAACTAAATAAAGTTGTTTCTCTTTTTCTCTGTCTCTCTCACTGTCCCTCTCTCTTTAAAAAAAAAAAAAAAGGATATTCTGTTGCATGGCCACCTCTAATTCACACATTTCCTCCAGTTCTGAAATTTTTTTCTCTTCATTTTACTTGTTCTCATGTGACCCACATCACTGTCTGCCTTTATTTATTAACAAGACTGCTTGAGAGCAGGGATCATGTCTTATTTATGTTTGCAACTTCATGTAGCTAGCACAGTACCGCCTACACACATGCAGTAAATACTAGTGAAGTCAATTAAATTTATGTTCATATACTCAAAGCTGGAATACAGGGATGTGTGTAGAAACACTTTCATGTGAAATGGTTAAAACAAAACTTCTAGTGCTTAAAAAGGCAAATCTACTTATCCCTCTATCAAACAATTGATTACCTACTGTATTTCAGACCTTGTCCTCAGCTCAAGGATTTGAAGAGTAGATATTAAATACCAATTCTCTGCATGGAAAATCCTTACAATCTCATGGGGGAAAGACTAACAAACACAGAAGGCAACATCCAAGGTTGTTGAGCTTTCAGGTAGTAGCAAGTTCGAATACGAAAACAAGGTAGGGCTGGAGCGGTGGCTCAGCGGTTGGTTTCGGCACTTGCCTGGCAAGCTCGAGGACCCGGGTTCAAACCCCAGCACCACTTACACAACTAAGTGTTGGAGCAACTAAGGCCATGTGAAAAACTAAATAAAGTTGTTTCTCTCTTTCTCTGTTTTTCTCACTGTCCCTCTCTCTTTAAAAAAAAGGAAACAAGGTAGGCTAATGGGTTAGGCAGAATTGAGGAGAGGGATGAACTAAGGGTACTGTAGACATTTCTCTTATGGCTTATCTTCCTCTTCACAAATAAAAGAAGAGACGCAGTTATTATTTCCACAGATCACTCAGCGGTAAAACCACAAATGTGCAGCTTCTCAAAAGCAAGCAGTGAAATCTTCATGGATAGCACGTCAGCCCCCACACTGTCCCCAGTGATCCCCACCTCCTGGTACTTGAACCTCTGTGCGCCCTGCTCCTAAGCGGTACCAGGGTTGGTCCGTGTGATCAACAGCATGTGATGGTTATAACAGACTGTGGTTTCCACGTTGGGCTCCTCCTCTCTTGGATCCCTCATTCTGTGGGAAGCCAACTGCCATGTCACGAGGACATGCATGCACTCTACAGTGGGGTGCATGTGGTGAGAAACCTGAAGTCTCTGGCCAATGGTGAGGAAGAAGCCTGTGAGTCAGCGTGGACTTGGATTCTCCCTGAAGACTGCAGCCCCTGTTGGCAGCACGACTACCACCTCATGAAAAAGTGAGTCAGAACCACCCAGCTGAGCAGCATCTAGGTTCGTTACTCCCAGGAAACCACAAAAAATAACGAAATAATAAATGTGCATGTTTTTGTTGCTTGAAGGTATTACATTGGGGGTAATTTGTTATTCAGCAATAGATAATACAGCCTAAATAGGTGAAGTCTGAGCAAAGACCTGAATTACGAATAACTAGTAATTAACAGACTTTAAGCAGAACATTCTAGATAGAATAGTAGCATGAAGATGCTGAGAAAGATGGGGACTTGGGATGTCCCTGAAACAGCTAAATGCCACATGGCTGGAATCATATTAGTAACATATGAGAAAGTAGAACAAGAAGGGCTAAAATGTTCTTCAAAGAGATGTGGAAAGTAACATTACCTAATCTATATTTTTTAATTTTGTTTTATTTTTATTTATTTTTAAAGAGGGAGGGGGGAGAGAGAGAGAAAGAGAGAAACAATTTTATTTAGTTTTTCATGTAGCTTTCATTGCTCTGAGACTTTGTTGGGTATGTGGAGCTGTGGTTTGAACTCATGTACTCACGTATGCCAGGCAAGTGCTGTGATCGCTGAGCCACCACTCCAGCCCTTTTGTTTTGTTTTAAAGACAGAGAGAGAGAGACAGTGAGAAAGAAAATCAATTTTATTTAGTTTTTCTTTTGGCTTTTGTTGCTCCAACACTTTATTAAGCATGTGGTGCTGGGGTTCAAACCCGCATCCTTGCACATGGGAGGCAAGTGCCGTAACCACTGAGTCAAGGCTCCAGCCCCACCTAATCTACATTTTACAAACATAACCTTTGTAAAATACTGGGCTACCATGTGGGAGCTAAGACTGCAAACAAGAAAACCAAGAGGAAGTCTACGATTCATCCAGTCAAGTGATAATCTAGTAACTCAGATTAGGACATCAGAAATAAAAACGTGGCTTTGTAAGATGGAAGACATGTCCATATTTTAAAAGTAGAATAAACATGAAAAACACATCCATGTAGCCTACATCATTTCAACAGGTTCTGAATTTGAATGACACAGCACCAAAACAGACTGACACAGCGGGGACATGAGATTTGATCTAGTGAACATAACTCAAGAATTTAAAAATTCATTTGTAGGTGCAGTTGTTAAAAATCATTATCTGGGGATGGAATGGTGGCTCAGCAGTTCCTGCACTTGCCTGGAATGCTGAGTACGCAAGTTCAGACCCCCAGCACCACGTACACAAAGAGTGCCACATGGAAAACTAAATAAAACTGAACCTCTCTTTCTAACTGTCCCTCTATTTTTATTAAAAAAATAAAATCATTATCTCTTACAATCAAAAACTATGGGGCCTCAAAAGAAAGACCTTTCCATTTATAAAAGCACCAACTAGTTCTGACCATGTACTTGTTTAATTACATGTCCAGGGTTTCTAATAATTTGGTGCCCAGTGTGGGCTACAAGTCACCTGGGGGGGGGGGGTCCATGAGGCTCACATTCCCAAGGGGGGACATATCCCACTGTCTCCTTATGGTGACCTAGAGGTGGGGATCAGCAATTCCCTGGAGCCGACCATGAGAAGCTTGAGGTTGAAGGTGGATTAGCAACATGGGAAAAGGGACTGAGCAGGTACCGCAGAGCCCACGTAATTTCATGCATGAACCAACAGGCCTCCTGGCACAGACACCACCTCTGGAATTCCCTGCATACCTGTATCAGCCAGGGACCACATACTGATCCAGGGTTCTGCTTGGCAAGGGCCTTATCAAGTCCTGCTCGTGACTGAGACAGCTGTCTGGACTGCAGAATAAGGTTGGACTCGCTACACATGCGTAACGGAGTCTCCATTTCTCATTGTGAAAGACAGTGGACCTCGGTACAACACACACATTCTACCAAGCTAATTCTAGAAGACTTTAATAATGTTAATGATGATATGGGAAATTGTATCCTGTAAGTTGATTATTACTGTATGTACCTCCCTACAGTTGTCAAATTTGATGCCAACCAGACACTCTCCTATGGAAATTTGCATAATCAGGAGCAATTATCAGTCCAATATGTTCTAGAGTGATTAATCTCTGGAAACCCAATAATGTCATTATCAAAGTTATCTTAGAGGTAAAAGATTTACAACAAAATTTTAAGATGGAAATTGGACATACTCAGACAAATGCCTGGGTGAAAGGGATTAAATATTCTGTTAGCACATCAAATAAAAACAACTTCGATACTTATGCAACAGGGGGGCAGAAGGCTTAAGTGATCCCATTCCCTCCTGGCTGGACCTCAGATCCTGTGGCACGAGTTGCATGATATAACTCTTTTGGGAAAGCACAGCTTGGGGAAATAACTTCTGTAAGACACTGTCACTATGTTCCTGGAAGCAATGGGCCAGGAGCAAAAGCCCCCAAAGATCATCCAACCTCCTTCCCTTAGAACCAATTACATACAGCTCATGCCTCTCTAGGTGGGGGGAGCAATTGGCCTTCTTGGGAGATACATCTGGATGCAAGGAAACCTGACACTTTGAGGAGATATCTAATCATACAGCACTTGCTATGGCCCAAGCTGGCATCTGGTGGTATTGTGGGGGGCCATTGCTTGAGATCTAACCTGCCAAATGGAGTGAAACCTGTACTTGGGTTCAGTTGGCAATCCCTCACACCCTGGCATTTCTCAGACTAAATCAATCCCGGTTCTCTGAAAAAAGAGATCTCTCTTCCCTAGGGAACATTTTACCCCCAGAAGTCAACAGACAAGAACCAGATAACTGCAAGTTTTAAGTCAATTTCCTTTTGGTAATCCATAACAATTCTACTGAGAATAATCAACAAAAGTTTATTAATTATATAAAAGAAATTACAAAAGAGCTAAGAGTACTGATAAAATGATGGTAAGACAATCATCCTTATTATTTTCCTATTATTTTAGTAGGGCTCTGATTAAACATATGGAGGATCTTATTGAAAGATTGACTGCTCTTACTAAACGACTTCAGCTATAGGTTAAAATAATCCTTCTCCTATAACAGATACAGTTGAATATGAGTGTGAAAAGAGGTTACCTAAATTTGAAGAGTTTATATGAATCATATAAGAGGGAAAGAGGAAAGCACTAAGCAGTCGGAAGAACTTTTGGGGCCTGTTCTGATTGGTACCAACCCGACTGTTAAAATATTTAACCAAAACCAGAGAAAGAAAAAAAAAAGGAGTAATAAAATAGAGATGAGAAAGACCAAAAATTAAGCCTCGTTTTTTCTTCCCCCACATCAACATATTTCCAAAGGAATGAAGGTAGTGACAAGAATTATTAGAGAATACACACACTGGGAACCAGCAGACTATTCACTGGTTTCATAAAGCTTTAGACTTTCAATTGTGAGGGCTTAACAAGAATCTACATGTCCCCACCGAAAATTTTCTAAGGAAGACCTATTCACAAAAAGTACGTAAATGATCCTGCCAAAAAAAAAAGTCTTCCTTTTCTTACTACTTCTATTACATACACAAAAAGCATGTCAAGACTACTCACAAGAAAAATCGATTTACAAATCAAGTCTACATTTGTGTAACTAGACAGCAGCTTTCAGCTTCTCACATTATTAGGTTGGAGACATGAAAAATCAAGATTTAAAATGTAAAATACAAAAAAACTCCTATTAGGATTATCTGATGAAAGAAAACCAATATAATAACTGACTAGTCACACAAACACACACATATAATAATATACCTGGTACATATACATAAATATGCACACACATGTATCTACAGATATATAACCACAGATATCTCACATTAAATGCAACTGGAAAAGTAAAGATATTTAAAGAAATGCTTAAATTAATCTGGTAAATTTATTTTTCTTTTCTTTTGGCACTGGGGATTGAACCCAGTAGCTCTTAACCACTAAGCCACATCTCCGGCTTGTTTTATTTTTTATTTTAAGACAGGGCCTGGCTAAGTTGCTGAGGCTGGCTTCGAACTTAGCATCCTCCTGCCTCAGCCTCCTGAGCTACTGGGATTAAAAATCAGGTAAATTCTTTAAAAGACAGAAAAGACAAAGTATCTCCCTCTATGAATTTTCCACAATCTCTTCCCAAAGCCTTGGGCCAAAATAGGTGCTAAATCCATCGAAAAAAAAATATAAAAGGAGAAATTTTTTCATTTAATTTTTTACAAAAGAACCTAATATGGAACATTAAAATAAAAAAAAAAGCATTCCATACGTTCCCGAGTGGTTCACATAAAATTTAAATGCCAAGCTGATCTGCAGATCCATGCTTTAACTTGTTCTAGCTCTTTTTAAACCCACATAAATTAGCATATAAAAATAATTTCTATGCCTTATTATATCTTCTTTTGCTGTTAAAATCAGCATACTAAGTTTGAAAAACTCTGGTTAAAGGTGTTCTACTTGTTCCATGTCACTGAAAAAAAATCATAAAACCCCGTGGGCAGGCTGGGATTAACACACAACTTCACTTACATTCTATCGTTACTGGCACAGTTCAATCATCAAATCTGCATCCTCAAGAAAGAAATCGATGGACAGTAGATGCGTCAGGAAAAGTTTGTTCGCCAAACAAATGTGCGTACTTGTTGCCTTTTGTTTAGAATTTATGCTCGGTGCTAATTCATTGTAAACTCATATCCTCTGCCTAGATATACACACGCACACAAAAAGAACTGAAATTATACTCTTTGGCGTTAATCTTTTTAAACGTGTTTATGAAGTCTCTGCACAATGGTTCTGTAAGGAGCTTTTTCTTTGATTTCATACTGTACCCTATCTTGAAATCGATGGCAGCAAATGGGGTCATCGTTCCAAATGCTTCGTCCTTCGATGCTGGAGTTAACACATCCACATCCTCCACGCACTCTAGTGCTTATTGCTGTGGGCTGAACACTTCTCACCCATTTATGCTGGGCTTGTCTGTGTGACTCGTTTCCCACAGAATGCAAATAGAAGTGACTGTGTGCCACTTGCAAGGTGTTAACGCTCACCCTCATGTGCTCCTGTGATCTACCATGAGAAGTTCATACCCAAGTCAGCCTTTTCAGCTCAAATTACAGAGTAGAGGTAGGTATGTGGACACAACTGAAATCAACCAAAAACCTGCTGTCCGGGCCCAGGTCCAACCCCTGCCATAGTGGACAAACACAGACCTGAGAACACAGTTAGGTTTGTTATTGTAATTTTGCCACTGTAGGTCACAAAGATTTTGAAATTTAATTAAATGGTCTGTGTCACCTAAAATGAAAACAAACAAAAAAAAAGTTTAAAAAGTAGTATCTGGTATATAATAGATGCTAATTTTAAAATGAATTGCTATATTCTTGTTGATAATACACATGCTAAATGTTCTTTTGGATAAAATCACTTTTGTGTGAGGGAAAATAAATTACCGCAGGAGTTGCTGAGGTTGAATTTTAAAATGAAAAGGGAATTGTGAGATTAGAAGAAAGGCTGGGGAGAGTCTAGTAGTAAAGAAACATACGGCAGCAGGGAGAGGTGCTGACAGCCCCTGGCCTGCCATCCACAAGTGTGCGCTCCCTGGCAGGTCAGCACTCTTCACAGAAATGCTCTCTGAATCACTTGTGATTTTTAAAATTTCTAGTAGCCACATGTAAAAACATAGAAAGCATGTGTGCACCATAAGACCACAATAATATTCTATACATCACAACAGTCAGCCTGAAATGTAGTCCCACAAAAATAAAGTTAGATTTTATAAAAGCCAGACATGGTGGCACCTGCCTGTATTTCCAGCTACTCAGAGGATCACAAGTCTGAGGACATCTGGCCAACTGATCCTGTATCAAAACAAAAAATGAAGCAGAAATGAAGATATAGCTCAGTGCTAAAACACCCCTGGGTTCAATCCCCAGTTACTTTAACCAAAAAATAATTCACACTGCTGTAGTTTTAAAATCTAAATGTACATTTAATATAATTTGAGATTCTGTTCCTCTGTCTCACTAGTTGTACTTTGCTACTGCCACAATACTACTGCATTGAGCAGAACAACTCTCAAGTCATTCCGTTTCTCTGAGGCTAACTTTCTTCACACGGTTGCACTGAAACAGTTATTTAAGATGCAGATTTTCAAACACAGGTGCATACAGAGGCCAAGCCAGTAATACAAATGCCCAAGGCAATCACAGTATTATTTTGGCCAAATGAAGACCCCCACAAGTTCCATTCCAAATAGGAATGCTGGTCCCATGCTATGGGATCTTATGACTTATCCAACAAAGTTAGAAATGTAAACTTTCTTTTTTTTCCATGTAGATGCTACCATGAAATTTTTCAGAGCACAGCATGAGGCAGACCAAAACATATCCATATGCTGGTATTTGCAACCTGGGCTCTTACTTGCCTGCTCGACCAATCCATGATTTATTTAGAGGAGTGATATGACTTCCACATCTGGAAGCTAAAAAAACACAGCTGGATTATCAGTTGAGTGGTGAGCTTCAAAGGCCCTCTGTGAAGTCAAGGTGAAGCTTAAGATGCCTGGCAGCCTGCAGTGAATGTTAGCAGAATTTCAGGGTGAACTTAAGCCCTTTTTAACACCAGATGCTGAGGAGTCTGAAAGGGAATCACGGTAAGGTAGAGAAGCTTAGTCTCCAATTCTGAATAAAATACAATGTGCCAGAGATAGAAAGAAAAGTTTGTGGAGCTGAGTTCCCCACAGGGTCTATCACCCTGATATAATACCTTAGAACCCAGTCCCTAGGGAGCCTTCCTGGATCCTCCAGGGATTGTGAGATTCCCAAAAGGAGCAGGGTAAGCTGACAGAGGAAAGTTGCAGAGGGGAAAGAGGGTTTAGCAGTAAGAGTAGCCATCAGCACCTTCCAAGCACATAGAGGACAGAGATGGAAAGGGTTGGGGAGGTAGCAGCTGGACTCTAAGTAGACCAGTTCTTAAAGGAGAGGTGAGTCACCACCTGGGAGTGTTCTCCCCGCCCCCCCCTTAAAGAGAGGACAGTGAGAGAAACAGAATCAATTTCCATTGAGTTTTTCACATGGCTTCATTGCTGTGACACTTAGTTGTGTATGTGGGTGCTGGGGTTTGAACCTGTGTACTCGCACATGCCTGGCAAGTGCCGTAGCCACTGAGCCACCGCTCCAGCCCCCTAGGAGTGTTCTTACCTGGCAGAATCTGTAAAGGGTAGCACTGCCTTAAAGGAGGCAAAGTTGGAAACTTTGTGTGAATGCTGTTAACGCCTCATTTTAGTTCCAAAGTAAGGAAGTCTTGGAAACAGGATAAGAAAAAGAGCCCTGAGTTAGAATTCAAGCAACTTAAGCATTAATCCCAAAATGTGCCACTGTCTTCCTGTGTAACTTGTTTCTCACACTACTAAAACAGTAATAATACAGCATGTTGCCTTACTCTATAACATATGGTATTTTCAGACCAAATAATATCATGAGCATAAAGCAATTTGAGAGTGTAAAGTTCTCATATAATTTCAAGACTTTTTATTCCTTACTAAGCAACTGCTAGTCGATTCTAGGAATGCAATTTATTAGACGCCATTTAAGTCTCTAATCAAAATTATTCTTTAACTGGGGGCAGGGAACAGTGGTTAGGGCTTCAGAAGAACAACAACAAGCACTAACTACCCAAATACAAACTCAAGCACTTGCAGCCATTTCTAAAGGGTTCCTGGGGTGAAACCAGAGGAGGTCACATTCCAAGTTGGACTTGAAAGGACCTGGGAAAGAAGAATTTGCCCTCAAGTAGTAGTTCCTAACCTTTTACAGGTTACTGATGCTTTGAGAATCTGATTAAAGCTATTGCTTCTGTCTTGGACAAATAACACATACTCAGCAATGACATGTATTTTCAGGAGGTCATAGACCCCCTTGGATCCCAAACTGAAACCGTGACCTGTAAGGAACAGAAGGTCACAGACAAGGCTCCCAATATGATCTTAGGCAAAGAGTAGCTGCGAAATAGGAGGCAGTTTTGAAAACAGCTGGAGGCTAAGAGTAAAAAACAAAGCCAATTTTATAAATGCTCAGTCGTATTCAAAGTACTGCTACAGTAGACCCTTCAGAGTGAGAGTTTGTAGAACCTATTTTAAAGGTCTTGCACAGATTCACAAATACCATCATTTGAGCTAACTGGTAGCCACTGGTTCCCCAGACAGTTTCAACTGGAGAGGGCAGCCTCCAGTTCAGTTCCTATGGATCCTAGCCAAATTCAGAAAGCAAAAGGAAAATCATATGAGAAAAATACAATATGTAAGTCTCCCTAAGGTCCATACCGCACACCAGCCGCACATTACAGAATATGTAGGGAATTTTCTTCATTTTAGTTTTGGAACAGAGAACATAAAAGAGATCACATGTCATGAGGGTCTTAAAGGTATCCATGTAAATACCGCCATGAGCAGAAGGCCACGGCACCCTACAGTGCCAGAGAATATCATGTTAACAACCTGGCAGCCACACGCACAGCAATGATGGGGTGGGAGGAGGATGGCTGATACTACAGAAACTCAAAAGCAACTTCTCACTGACGAGAACAGACCTCACCTCAAATCTCAAATGGAATATGGCCACAAAAAAGGTTTGAAAAAATTCTTTCATTTCCAAATCCAATCTCTGCAAATACGTTTCTGATAGATGATGGAGCAAATATTAAGCTGATAACAAATAGATTCTATATTTGATCTCAGCAAAAAGATCGAAAAGCAATGAAATACATTTGGAAAGTTCAAAGGAAGTCAAATTGGAAATAGATATACTTATCTCACATATTCATAATGACTAAAGACATGTTTAGGAGAATGGGGACATACTGTGAACTTAGAATTACAACTGTTCTGAATGCAATGCCTTTTTCATAATGTCTTCTTGTATTCTTCTTTTCATTTCATTAATATCACATAAGACTATTCATATAATTTTTTTAAAACTTGACTTTTAAAGTAGGGGTGAATGAACATTTTGAAATTACCAGTCATGCAGTTCAGGTTTCACCAATATCTAAGACCAGTAAAACTTCAGGGAAAAAAAAAAGATCTATTAAAAAGCAAGGACTTCATCAAGGACTAGTCTATAAAGTCAAAAGCAGGCGAAAATGCTACTTGAAGAAACACAGTGCTCTCCCTTTCTAGCCACTTGCCAAGGAAACACAGTCACTGGTAGGAGGAGAAAATTTTAACATATTATCTGTGGGTTTTGAAACTCCCTGACTGACAGGGTACCTTCCACTCTGTTATTTCCCTCAACAGTATATTAGCTGCTTTACACTTCAGAGAGTCAGATGGAATTTTAATGTTTCCATGTCCGACAGTGAAGCACCAGATGATTTTCCCCCAAAATGCGATGAGTTCAAATGCCACTTCTTGGCAATATATTTTCAACCTATTAGTAAATCAATAATAATAATTATTATTATTATTATTAGGTACCAGGGATTGAACACAAGGGCTCTCAACTACTGAACCACATCTCAAGCCCTTTTTGCTTTTTATTTTGAGACAGGGTCTTGCTAAGTTGCTTAGGGCCTCACCAGGTTGCTAAGGATGGCTTTGAACTTCCAATCCTGCCTCAGCCTCCCAAACTGCTGGAATTACAGGCATGCGCCACCATGCCTGGCACAAATCACATTTTAATATGCATTTTTACAAAAGTATGAAGTAACATAATCCAAGGAATTAACTCAGAACACAGCCTATCCACAGCAAGGGCTCCCTAAGTGTAAGGACTTTGGTAATGATGATGCGGACCACAGCCATAACCTTAAAAATATTCAAGTAGGGAGCCTTGACTCAAGGCAGGCAGTGACTAAGATGCCCCCCCACTATGGTTCCAATCTTCTGTTATTCACATCCTCGCAAACCCTGTTCTCAGAGTGTGGGTTGAACTGAGAGATTCAACTCTAAGGAACCCAGCATGGCAGAGGTGATGAAATACCACTTCCAGGATTATTAAAATACTTCCATGTTCATTTCGGTGCTTGAGTCCCTTCCTGCTTTTTTGTATCTCTTGCCCTAGGCACAGCCAGCCACCATGATGGAGGGCAGTCTGAAGAAGGGCCCGGACGAGCAGACGTGACTTGGAAGTGGATCTTCTAAGGCCTGCCAACAACCACATGAGTGAACTCTGAAGCAGTTCCTTCAATTTCAGTCCAGGGCTGCAAGGAACTCAATCCTGGTCAGCAGTTTGACTGCAACCTCCTAAGACTGAGTCACCCAGCTAAGGCCCGTTTTCCTTCCCAAAGAAGATGTGAGATAATGTTTGTTGTTGCAAGTTGGATCATTGGTGAGATAATAAGAGATTTGGGAAGTGGGGTGTTGCCATAAAAACCTAGAGGTAGGAGTGGATTTGGAATTGTACAGTGGACCTTCAGAAGAGTGTTCTTAAGAGGGTAAAGAAGTCTGGAACACACACCTCAGGGAAGTCTGGACCTGAAGAAAACTGAGGGAAGGACTTAAACAAACATGAAAATGAGTTCATGAGAAAGTAAAAGTTATGCAGTACCTGAAAGTTTAGCAATACCCATACTTATGTGTGGTTACGTGACCTGTAGTCACTTGCAGTTATATGGGAAATACAAATGGCCACCGAGTGATCCAGTTAAGATTTCCAAAAAAAATGCTATAGATATCACTTTGGTTTCTTTCTTTCTTTCTTTCTTTTTTTTAACTTAAACTTTAGGGAAAAGATCAGTTGACAGAAAAATGGCTAAACAAAAAAAAAAAAAAAGAAGCCATGATTTGATAATTCTGAAAATTCTCAGCCTCTCTAGATAGAAAATAATGCTAAAATTAAGAATGTCACTACAAGAAAACATGGTGCTATCAGGATGCTACATTAAAAACATGATCTAAAGGCAAAAGCTGAGGGCATGACCATAACATCTTTTTATTACAACCTTGAAAGGATTAAAAGGAACGTCTCAGAATCTATTCAATCACTCCACATGACCTCCTGAGAATGTCACAGATCCTCTAAATAGGCCTTTAGGAAGTTTAAAGGTCTTGTCCCTCACCTGTCTCAGCATACACCAAAGTAGAGAACAAATTTCCAAGAAATGGGTAGGTGTGGCTTCTAATGGGGAAAAAAAAAATTCAGGAAGTTTCACAGGGGATACACTAAATTTTTGAGAGGGTTGTATCAGGAGAAACAATGCTAGTATGAACTGAGATGAAAAAGAGGATCTCCAAAATTCTACTGGCAGGAAGCAACCTGAAAAACTACTCAGTTGTAAATAGATGCTTCCTTTCATTTAAAAGGGCAGAATGACTCAAAGAGTAGAACTCTTTGCACAAAGCATAGTGTCTACAGCCCTTGGAGAATTATTGCCAAGCCTCAATAATCAACCTAATCAAGGAGCAGCTGCCAGCTTGGATTTCAGAATGGCTATGGACCAGTGACTCCCATGTCCCTCACATTTTCAGCCTTTTATGAACAGAAAAATGCAGGTAGGTTGTCTCGGCTGAAGGCAGATCATTTGGCTGTTTAGTTTCACTGATCTACAGATGAAGAGAAACTACTTGAAAGAGTTATACTTCAGGAATTGCATCCAAGAAAGCTCACCACACTTGGATCAAACCTGGATGACTTTTAGATTTGGAGCTGATATCTGCACTGTAAAGGTTTATTTTCATGTTCTAATAAGTGATGCTTGATGTTATAATTTATAACTAGCTTTAGAGCATCCAAACTTCTAAACAGAATATAAAGTCCTTTTAAAAATTCCCTCTTATTTATTAAAAGGCTGAGATACTGAAGCATTACGGCAGAAATTACAGATTTATAACATTAAATCTCACTAATGTGAAACTTGATTAATTGCTCTATTCTACCAAATTAAGCAATCAAATATCATCAGCTATCTAAGTTTATCTATGTTTATAATTATTTTTAGCATTATGGCTATTATCAAGACAGCACATAATCAATGTCAAAGCCCTCGTAAATATCTTCATTTGAAAAATTTTGTTATTTCTTACAAAATTTTTAATTAAGGAAGAAATTCTGAATGAAATATGAACTGAAAAATGGAATGTTTGATTCCCCTAAAATGATTACAATATTTTTAATTCACTCACTTTCAAAGAAAAGCAAATGGCACCATTCAGATGTTCTACAATACCCATCCTTCAGAATGACAGCACACCCTTTACTTCTCTATGCACTATCTATCATATTGTGACATTTTATATATGAAAAATAGTTAAAGCAATATTTTTTAAATGTCAGACTCTCACAGAGAGCAATTTATTTCATACCCATGTCCCCCAGGGCTATGGGCTATTGAGTGAAGCTTATTAGTGAAGGCAATGACTGACAGATGTGTCCTCAGTGTAAGCACTCATGGGCCAATAAAAACAAAGAATACAAATATGCCATTCAGAAATGCACAGCATTGTTTAAAAATAGCAATGCTCATTTCTGTTCAAACTGAGAGAAGGGTATTTTTAGTCTATAGGGACAGCACAGGGCAGTGGAGGAACAGTATTTTGTTTTCAAAGGAGGGTATATGGATTTTGGGATTAGCTTCAGGATTTCCCCATCTCACAAGTTAGTCTATTAACTGTAAAATTCATTGTTCACATCAGATTTGATCAGTTCCTGTGTTTCTAAACTTCAGACCTGTCATATGAGTTCTTATCACAGTCATATAAAACCTGTAGGACACTAGAAGTTAACAAAGATTCACTTTTCCCTAAAATAAACTGCTGGAAAGAAACTTTACACCATTGCCTCATAAATAAAAATTTGATGTAGTGGCATTAATGGATGGTAATTAATGGATTATTTAACTTAAAATTATGTAACATAAAACAACAAAACAATGATGAAGTTCTAGTTGTCAGTCTGTTGGCTACCCATGGTGTGTTTTCTTTGGAAAAACAGATGAGTAGTCATATCTATGAGAGATTCTAGCATCCAATTGAGAATTTCTCCTTGACTTGTCAAGAAAGTATTGAAAAGGTTTTCATTATAAGGTTTTCATTATGTGATATGATGTTATTTCAGAAAGCATCTGCATCCACCTAAGATCAATCCCAGTACCCACTGAAATCACCTTCCACGGCAGCAGCAAATGTCCTATACCCTGGAGATGCTGCCTCAGATAATCACACAGGTTACTTCCGACTCTAAATTTTATCTTGAATTCTCCTATGACACACTTAACCTACTTTCTCAAACCATTAATACTGTCATGAGAGATACTAAAATAATTTTGAGGGCAATGGTGTGACATGGAAAAAAGAGCCTAGGAAGTCACATTAGGAGTTCTAAGCTCAGTTTCATTAGATCAGATCTTGACATTGTCAGGTTAATTAACCTCAGGCACAGATTGATCATTCACATGAAAGTGCCAATGTCACTGATCAACAGTAACTCACACGTAACGTACTAGCACAACACCCAAACATGGTGGGCAAAATCAATAAATATGTATTAAAAAATTCAATCTATTCAGAGAAATTTTAAATTTACTCCAAATAGCAGATATATAACGGATATATATATATCCGTTTTTCTTTCACAGTAAGTTACAAACATAAATCTTTCAGTACTAAGCAAAGCTACAAAATTTACAAATTACCTACCAGCCACAGTAGCCAATACATTTTGTCCTCCATGATAAAACAGGAACACTCAGTTGTCAATAAAACAGGAACACTTAGTCCTCAAATTGAAAAATAGTAACTCTTGGTATTCTGTAAAGAGTTTTTGTGTTCCCAAGAAAAGGACAAAAGAGTAGAACAGACAGAGAAGGTATGTCTTAAAGTTTCATGGGTGTCTGCAAATGGCCACATTTAGGCCACAACTAATAACACCAGTACCTACTACATGTAGTGAAGGGTGTACAAGATACAAAGATGCCCAATGCTAACCCAGCAACAGTAGTCCTGGTCATCTTATAAATGGGGGTAGTAACATGCTCCAGGACTGAAGCTAGTCACTGTCAGTATATTATTTATAATTCCTACAAGTGTGCGAGATAGACTTATTAGCCCTAATTCATATGTGAAGAAGTTCAGAGAGGTTGCCAACCTACTTGAGATCAACCTACTGGTAAACAGCAGAGTCGCATTCAAACCACACCTGATGGATACCTGAAGGAACGTTCCCTTCACTATCCCCCACTATTCTCTTCAGAACATGAAGATGTGAACAAGAATCTTCCTCAACGCTTTGAAGTCACCAGCTGATATCAGTCCATTTTTTTCCTCCCTCCCCTCTTCTGTTCTCTCCAATCCTTTGCTTTTGGTTCTGCACCATCTTCAGTCAGTCTTCATTTCCCAACTCCAATTCGCACATTCCTTCAGCCACTGAAATGCAGTCTTGTGTCCTAGCCCTAAAGGAAACTGTCCTTGATAAGACAGGGAAAGATTTAAAAAGTGGAGGTAAGGTTTCAGAACGCAAACTAAAAGCGCTTACGTAATACACAAGTGTCTTACACGGTCAGTTATTCTCATTACAGAGTTGGCATGCTCCATCCAACAGGGATGACTAAGACAGATATCACGTATGGAACTGGTCATATATTTTTGTATGAATCATATGCACTTAACAGAATGCTTTACTCAATCTATTTAAAAAGTATCTGGAGCTTTTATCTTTTAGTCAGTGAATGAGTTAATGAACACGTAAAAACTTACTGAATTTAAAGAGCATTTTTTAAACTTGAGAAATATCTACTTTAAACTGTAAGATGCACATCAGTGCAGCTGTCTATTTTAGCAACATCTAATTGATGTTAATAAATCCTAACATTGCACTTGAAATTGACATCTACCATACAATGCCCACACTTGATATCTATACTGCAGAGGTCTGTGAACCATTCTGTTGCACATGAGTCTCCCCAACAGTCCAAATACAAGCTTCATCCTCCCAATCATTGTGCACCAGCAAGCACTAATGATTCTCATGATAGCCTATTAAAGTCCTATTATCCTGATTATTACACATGAAGAAACTGAGTCATTGGGAAGTTAACTTATTTACCAAAGCAGAAACCTAAGCCCATGTGCTTGGACTGCTCAACTCACATCTATCACCTCACTTCTCTCCACAAATAAGCACATTTACAGACAGAGAGAAAACGACAGACGTAAATCTACATGTGTAGATCTGCTATTTACTGAGCACCTACTATATACTAGGCACCAGGCACTGGAGATAAAGGAATAAAAAAATTGATCCTTAGCTCCTTAGCTGAAGGAGAGCCTTCTTTTTTCAGAGCAGATTTAGGAGATGTAAAAAACTAAGATGTAACCATTTACAATATGATGTTTTCATGCTTAGACTAGTGGGCCATACTAAGTGGTAAGGAGTCCAATACAAAGGACAACAAACTTAAAGAACAAATATGATGCTCAGAAGCACCAAACTCTTTTATTTTCAATAGTTACAGTATACTTACCTGGAATCGGAACATTTAAAACATTATGTAAACCTTTCTCAGGGTTGATTATCACATGGGAAATAAAAGGCACAATAGTATATAACACAATGTTGTAGAAACGTGGGGCTCTTTGCCACTACACTAAAGACTATTTATAAAAATGCTTCACAGTTATCTTTCTCCCAGATTTTTTTAATTTTTTTAATAGAGAGAAACAGTGAGAAAAAGAGAGAATCAATTTTATTTAGTTTTTTCATGTGGTTTTTGTTACTCTGACACTTCATTTGTGCATGTGGTGCTGGGGTTTGAACCCATGTCCTTGTGCATGCCAGGCAAGCACAGTAACCACTGAGCCACCACTTCAGCCCCTATCCCAGATCTTAATGCACATGATTATTCACTTAAAGTCTCACTCCTCTCCTATTCTGGTATGATCTGGAAGAGAGTTCATCAGTAACCGTACTCTTAATTCTACATTTCAAATGTGAAAGAAGAACCTTTCCCTAGAGTAAAGTACCCTGGATTTATGCGTTTGTCTATTTTCCTTGATGTTCATTGAGAAATTATCAAAATAGGTGGCTAACTACAAAAATGTATTCTACCTATTTCAAAATGTGTATAAGCCTGGGAAGAGGAGAAGAGACAAACAGGGACTCTGACAATAACAACAGCTGATCTTTAAAGAGCAGTCCCTACTATATGCCAGGTATGTACTAAGAATTCTATGGGCATTATTTTATTTAATCCTCAAAACACCCCTGCAAAATGAGTCATCCTAACTTCCATTTTGTAAATAAGAACAATGAGTCCAAAGTTCATTTTAAAAAGTCCCAGTACTAGAATTTGAATCACAGTCCAGAAACCAGTCTGCTTTTTTAACCACGTGCTTGGGATAAGATACAAATGTCTCTGGGGCTAACCAAGTAAATAAAATAAGTGTGCATGAAGTGGTTCTGTCTTAGGATTATAACGCTGTGCTTCTCAACCACCATGGCCCACTGGAACTACCTGGGGAGCTATAAAGACAACTGGGGCCTGGGTTCCACCCTCCCTAAATTGTGATTTAAGTGGTCTGGGAGCTGCTAAGTGATTCTAATGAGCAGTCCAGCCCAAGAAACAATGCTGATAGGCAAACAATGGTGTGCGCTTGAAAAGCAGAAGGAAAAAATTAAATGTGAAGTAAACATGTGCTGTTCAAAGGTTGTTACTCCCTCTGCTGCCAGCATGTGACCTCTGCCCCACTACTGAGGAGTATACAGGGGTATGTATTGAGGAGTATATAGGGGTGCTAGAAACCTTGATGACTAAGAGATGGATGGATGGATAGATGATACAGATAGTTAGAGATAGACATGGACATGGTTTTTAATAGAGGGGGGTAGGCTAGTTGCTCAACTTTCCGTCACCCCTGAGTTATCTCCTGTTTCTGGAAATATTCCACCACAAAATGCACTAAGGGTAAGAAATAACCTACTTTCAAAGAAGAACATAGCTTACTCTTCACCTCAAGATGACCTAACTATGCTCATTTAATAAACATATAGTACCAGATTATAGAACCTGAACTTTTTCAAGAGTCAGGTTTTAAAAGAAGATCACTCAGAATTAACTCTGTTTTTAATCAAAGGCAGGTGAAGAGGGCTGGAGCAGTGGCTCAGCAGCTGGAGTACTTGCCTGAAGTGTAAGGACCCAGGTTTGAACCTCAGCACCACATACACAACTAAGTGTGGAAGAAACAAAGGCCAAATGAATAATAAATAAAATAGATTCTTTCTCTTTCTCTCACTCTCCCTCTCTTTATAAAAAAAAAAAAAAAAAAAAGCCAAGTTAGGAGACTCTGCCTAACTAGACAAGTTTTAAGAAGGTACAGAAAGGGCTGGAGTGGTGGCTCAGTGGTTAAAGCGCTTGCCTGACAGGCACAAGGGCATGCGTTCAAACCCCAGCACCACATACACAACTAAATGTCAGAGAAACGAAGGCCAGATGAAAAAATAGACAAAATTGGTTTTAACGCCTTCTTTAAAAACCTGTTTATTCAGGTAAGATACAATGCTAAGTAAACTATCACATGTCATTAGAAAAAGCTTCATACCATCAGAAAATGTCTATTAAATGGCCTGCAGATGTGAAACCCAAAACAAATGTTACAGAAGTTGAGAACAAATTGATTAAAAGAGAAGAAACTTTAGACTGCTTATGAAATAATTCTTCCTAAATAATCATATTTTAAGTGTTATAGCACTACAATCCAAGAGTAAATTAGGAAATGAATTTTAAGGCCACCCATTCAAACTAGGTAGGAACATTTTCATTTCCTGCTACAAAGCAAAAACTGTGCATTTGAATGATCCCCCACTACCATTTGCTACCCCTCTCCCTACTACCACCCTGGAAAGAAGACAAATTAAAAGAGTAAAGAAATGGAGTCTAATTTTCAAGTGGAATCTATTTTTTAAAAAAAAGCAAGATTCAGAAACCAGGGCCTCAGTCAACAAGTCCAGAATCAGAATTGGCAGTTAAGGCAAGAGAGCTACTTGGGCAAAATATGTTGTTGTTTGGTTTGATTTTTTCAAAAAGCAGAGACACAGAAGCAAAGCCTAAGCAGACCAGACAGGAGTCTCTCGGATTAACTTTCTCACCACTGTTCAGAATGAAGTTTGTTGTCTGAATGAATATGCACTGATTCTCCTTTTGAGTGCCAGGTACTATGTAGTGCCAAAGAAGTCATGGTGAAAATGAAGCCCTGCCTTCATGGGTCTCCTAAACAAGAAACTAAGTCACACAACCCCATGGAACCCACTATACATGCCACCTTTGTGAAAATCTAGTCTCCCTGTTATACTAGTAGACAGCAAGTATTTCTGCTGATCTCAGTGCTCTGAAATTCACTGCTGGTAACTTCTAAGTAAATATGTAAATATTCTCAGACCAACAACGCATGGGTAAACCTGAATATACTTAAAGAAAAAAATTTAACCTAAGTGTATATCAAAATAGATTTTCCTTTTGAGCCCAGCCCAGCCACATATTTTCATTGCCTGTGGCTATGAAAGCTTACTGGGCTAAAAATACTTTGCTTTTCTAAGTCGGGAAGAACAAATGAGACCAAGCAATCAGCTGTGTATCATTTTCTCTCATCTTAAAGTTTTTACTAGAAAACATTCAGAATAGCTGGAGCATAGAAAAGGCATCTGTTTTATATTTGTACACACAAACAGAAAGTCCCCTCCAGCTTGTCTCTGCCTAATAATATAAAAAAGCTATATTTGCATTATCAGCAATGACTGTCAGCATTTCACTATCACTTGGGCAGGGTAGGAGAAAGAGCTGCAAAAGTGTTGAAAACAAACTCCAAGTAGAGGTAAAAGCTAAAAGCTTTCAAAAATATATACATATATGCAATGATTATGCCCTTAACAAGACCACGTGGCACAGTCATGCATCACTTGTTTCTGAAATTTACATTAAATGATATTCCAACTAAAAGAACACAAGCTTTAATATTTTCTGCAGATTTTGCTCAAGTTGTGTTTGCTGTGCCTGACAAAGTGAAAAACTGTGTTCCTCCCCTTTGACTTTTTAAGGCTAATTGTAAGACATACACACACCCCTCTGTGTCTACTCAGGAAGACAGCTTTTTTTAAAGGAAACAAAAATACCTGCAGGATAGTGAACAGTTAACTAGTGTGAACTTTTCTAACACACCCAACATCTCTCAAGTCACCCGATTAAACTAACAATGAAAAACACAGTAGCAGGTTTAAGAGGCATTTAATTGTGACACTAGTTAGGGCTATCCCATCACAGCTCTATTATTCCTTGGAAAATAGCACAGTTTAAAAAATCTCTGCCCAACTCTCCATTTCTTAGGCAACTGATAAAAGTCAAATGCAAACCAAACACCTAGAAACTACGGAACCATAGCCCTCCGGGATGAGCTGGCAGAAGCGACTGGAAAGCTACTAGTTTGTCTGCCTGGACTGCAGCTGGGCCTTTGACAAGTGCTGGGGAAAAGGACTCCCTGTGCACCCGCCCACCCAGCGCCCAGCAGAAAGATGGGCAGGTGCTACCGATCTCAGAGGAAACCACTGGGAGGAAGCCTGAGAATGGGAATGTCATCTCCCCTGACACTGGAGGGGGTGGGGGCGGCAGCCCCGCACCAATCACTCCAATGTCCCTGAAGGTCAGAGGTGGCACCCGCAGTGCCAACTGCTTGCGAAAGCTACTTTTCCAGCCGGGGCGGAGGCGCGGGGCAAAGTTGGCCACCGGCCGCGCGCTCTACTGTACCTTGTAACTGGGCGGAGAGGGACTCCTGGTGCTGCTGGTACTTGAGCGCCACCGCCTCGGCTTTCCGCAGCTGCGTCTGCAGCTCGTAGTAGAGCATTGCGCCGTAGAGAAAGCCGAACACCACGGTCAGCAGCAGCAGCGTTTGGAAGATCCGCTTCTGTTTTCGGGAGCACATCCCGTTTCCCATAGTCCCGCCCGGACACTGCGCTGCGGCGGTAGCCGCGTCTCCTCCTCTCCGCGGCCCGAGCGTGCGCCTCAGCAGCGGCCACCGCAGGAGGTGGCCGGACGCAGCATGAGGAGACGCGAGACACAAAAGCCGAGCCGGAGGGGAAGTGGCGCCCGCTCAGCCCCCGCGCGCCGCGGGGCGCACAGCCATCCACGGAGCCCTGGCACCGGTCACCAAACTTCTGCAAGGGTCGCTCTCAGCGAGTGCCCGGGCCCGGGAGGGGGCCCTCTGCATACTTTAGAACTGGCTGCCCTCGCTCCAGTTCCCAGACGCCGCCTGCTTTTTTCCTCCTCCCCACTTTTTTGGCCCCGCTGTCCCCGCCGGCTCTCGGAGTCCCGCCCCGGCTGCTCCCCGCCCCCTCGCGCCGGCTCCCACAGCACGACTTTGTTGCCACTTAAAAGAGAGGGTGCTAGCCCAACAAAGGGACCGGGTACCAGGCGGCGCCCCTGCGCACGGCCAGCCGGGTGGGTGGCGAGGTGGCGGCAGATTGCCTTGGCCGGATTTGGGGACGATGAGACGGTGTCTCACACCGAGAGGCTGGAACCTCTGCCGCCGCCACCTCCCACCCAACTTACGTGTCATCCACGGCCCCGCTATTCTGGCCAACGGGATTCCGGGAGGAAGTCCCACTTGGGCTTCCCGCTCATTGGGCCGGTGCGAGCCGCCGCTCCCTCCCTCCGGGGAGGCAGTGCTAGGCTCGATTGGACGCGCGCTTTGTCCGTCGGACCCCGGGCCGCGCCTTCCCTCCTAGCTCGGGGCGGGCTAAGGGCCCCCAGGGCCGCGCGATTGCCTGGCGCCCGGGTGCGCCCACGTGGAGCCCGGACGGGTTGGGGAGAGGCGGAGGGGCGGAGTATTTGGGGTGGGCGGGGAACGTGCCTGGGCCTGAAACTGGGTGAGGTTTCTTGCGCACGTGTGTGTGTGTGTGTGTGTGTGTGTTCGCGCGCCCGCCCGTGCGTATTATCCAGCTCTTGGAACGCACGTGGGGAAAGGATTACAGTATATATACATACGAAGAAATGGATGGCAACATCCGCAGTTACCCTGCCGAGTACCCTTTCTTTCAAACGCATACCCAAAGTCAGCAGTCTCATTAGTTGAACAGGAGATGCCTTATAAACTGCCTCTTCCCTATCCAATTTGATAACCACAGATGGTATGACACCAAATTGGGAGACTTGAGGCTTGCTAGACTTAATGCTCAACTGTCCACGTGGGGTGGGGAAATCAGTTTGCTGTTGGCAGAGGGAAAGAAATGATCTCATGTATTTCCCCTGGCTGCAAATAGAATAATTTAAAAACAAATCTTTCAGGCTGAAATGAGTTTGCATTCATTTTGTCATATGTGTTTATTTTATGGGTGACAAAAAAGTACATCAGTTACATTTCCAAATTACATTCTAAAGGTCAACAAATGTTCCTACGTTAAAAGGAGAAAAAAAGTGAAATAAATGTAACAATCCCAAATCTCGACAGAGAAATCCATGGTGTGTTTGTTCTTTTTCTGCACTTGGGCAGGGGATTGAAGTAATGCACAAATGATAATTTTGTTTCTGCTCTTGACCTGAATTCTAAGGGAAATAAATTATTTCTCAGATGTTTCAGTAATGTGGTGGCATTTATTATATACAGCATAACTTTTATGGTATTCTAACTGAACTTTAGCTGTCACCATTAAGAAATGGACAGGGAGTGCTCAAGATGAGGGTAGATCCATGTAGCCAGTACAATCTAAAGACACTTGCTGGTGCTGAATTTTTTTAGGTAGACTGAAATTATAGATTGCTCAAAGCCAAAAATTGAACCAAATGTACAACCAAGCTAGCCTATGACATTTATACTACTGTGAAGATTAAATGTGCCTGACATATGCTTTTGGCTAATGAAGAATAACACATTATGTTGTTCGAAATGTTTTCATTTACAAATACATTGTCTTACTTATCAAAGCCAGAGTCTTAATTGTACATATTGGTAAAGAAAAAAACCATGTATTACAAAGTGACTGTGAGAGCTTTAGAAAATTTCAGGTCTTGCATAAAGTTAGTGGCTCAGCAAGACTGAAATCCAGATCAGAATCCAGCTGTTTTCATCGTTCTTCTGTAGAAACCAAGTTCTCATTCTATTTAAACAAGTAATATTAAGAAATTGTATTTGGTTGTTTAAAATGATAACATACTTAATTTAAAAAGAAAATAGACTAAATAAGTTTTGGAGTCTTGTTCTATTGTGCAAATAGTATGTGACCTTCTTTGTCATTGAATTTGTCACTGTTTAAATTTTCCTCTTTCTGTTTTAGAAATTGAGACTGATTAATTACTGTGATTCCTCATAACTAAAAATTCCTTGCTATTGTCAATGTCAAAGTTGCTAAACAAACTCCTCTTGTGAAAACACTACCCAAACTGCTTTGGAGGAAGTGAAGTTTATAGTAATAATTCTGGCCCATACTTGAATTGGAAATTATCTTGGCCACCAAAGAAAACGAAATTATACAGGGCATTGGAAAACCACTGCTCATATATCACACAGAATGCAGTATGTATTTGTATTTCAGGACTTTTGGAAAATTCTGATGCTTCTTGAATGCATGATTACTCATTTTAAACCTCTGATTCCTTCGCATCTAATTCCAGACTCTAAAGGATTCTTTGCCTAAAGCTCCAGGCTGACTACAGAATATAATGAATGTACACTATAAAACACAACTCAATATTTTAGTCATAAAATTTGAAAGAGAGAAAAGATTATTGCCTGAACTTACCATTATTTCAAATTCAAGAAGGGTATGTAGAAGTCCATAAAATCACTAATGGCAGTGCCTTTATAATATTATATTTCCAAGGTGAAGTACCCTGCTAGTTTCTTGAAGATATCGGTATAGACTTGAGCAGATAGCACAGAAGAATTCAGGGTCTATAAATTGAATTTACATAGCATTGCCTTTGGGTAGAGCTTGTAATATCCAAGCTACTTATACTGCTCTTGAAAGGTCTATCGTTACTTCCATTTTATTTTTATTTCCTTATTATTTTAAAAATAGTTTTATATAATTATATTTCTATAAGCATTTAATTTGAAATATTTAAAAAATAAATGCATATAATTTGAAAATTATAAATCCTGAGGAATTTTGCCAACTTAACACTTTAAAGCAGGAAGAAATTAAAGAGACTCAAAACCTTAGATTTGAGAAAGGCTAAATTAACATTTGGGAAATGTAGCATGCTCTCTGGCTTAAGAGAATTCATTTTAATCAAATATGATCATTTTCAAATTTAGGGGAGACTTAGAAAAATAAAGTTGGGAGAGACAACTGAAGTGTAATTTGTAAAAAAATTGGAAGGTTCTAAATTGATAATGTTTAGGATGATAGAGTTATTAATTTCCACTGTCTGAAGTTTTTTTTTAATTAAGATCTTTTTATTACAAATGGAATTCAGTGTTTTAATTTGCAAATGAAATCGACACCTAAAACATATAATGAATGTTAAAATTTAAAATAGCTTTTTAAAATCAAAATGTCACGTAGAAGTTAGAAAATGAAAAAGGTGGGAGTGGGGACATTTCATGAAAAAAAAAAAAGAAAGAAAGAAAAGAAGACCAACAGAGTAGAGAAAGGGAGGGGACGGGGTGGTACTAGGGCATGAAATTCACCAAATTATGTTGTGTGGTTGCATGAATATGTGACAACAAATCCACCAGTGAAAAATTAAAACGGCTTTTCAGTATCAATGAACAGTGGTTTGAACTTTTTTGTGTAATAATTACGGAAATCAAGCATCTTTTATCCTTTATAAGAATTTTCATTCTATTGCTTTGCCTTTTTGACATTTCATCCGTTGGCTGTCACCCAATTAACACGCATGGTTTGCTGCTTGCCAACATTACCAGGTCTGTTTTGCAGGGAAAGGAAGCTACATTCAAGGATTTCTATGAAAGATGTGTTGTAATTGCTTTTTCTCAAGACTTTGCTAAAGACCTGGGGGTAATGGTCAGCAGTTTGGCCAAGAAAGAAGTAGGCTAATGGCTAAAGTATGACTGAGTAATTGCACCCCACTCAAAGTGTTTGGGTGCCTTGCTTTTGCCTTGGTCTATGACTAGTGCTCCACCTTTATAACTTTCCACTATTTGTGGAGTTAGAGGAGGGCAAAGGAGGAAATAGATGATGAGCTTTCATAAGTCAAAAGATATTCATAAAGAAAATAAATATCACTAACAAACAGTACTTTGGTAATGGAGGAAATGATTTAGAATGCTCTATTGCCACAAGATGTGCAGCTTGACTGAAAAACAGGAACTACTTTTTCAAACTTCTTTGACAATGTTTGACAATATTCTAAAGCAGGACCGTCTTGTACACCCTAAATTCTTCCAAATTCCAAAGCAGTGCATGTAATTATGAATTTGCTGCTCAATGCTTATTATAACAAGTATATAATGAGCTAACTAGCACAGTAATTTCAGGGGGTAAATGTTTCATTTCATAGAGTGTTAGGATGAAGAGAAAGGGACCACATACAGGCCTCTGAAGTAAACTTTCATATCTTACAGTGAGTGGCTCATTCAGTTTTTTACCGTGGCAATGCCTTTAGTAACTCAGAGATATCAGAAGAAAGAGACCATAGCAAAGATCAGCATGCAGTAAAACTTTAAGCGTGTTTGTGTGTGAGTGAGTTTGTGTGTGTGTGTGTGTTGTGTAGCTAGGAATTGGACCCAGGGCCTCTTGCATGCTAGGCAAGCATTCTACTACTGAGCTGTAATACCAGCTTCAAAATATGAGATTTTTAATGTTCCCATCCCTCCCCCATCCATCCCCACACATACACAAACATACTTTATGGGGCTTCTTATTATAACACAGATATTTGGTTTATGTGTGACTTTTATAAAACTGGGCCAATTTTTCCATGTTTTTATTGCTGCATTATAGCTGCACATAATGGTGGGATTTGTTGTTACATATTTGTACATGCCCACGATATAATAATATACTTTGGCCAATATTATTCCTCAGAATGTCTTCTTCCCTTCTCTGCTGGTATTATAATTTTAATATTGTACACAATAGATATTCATATCAATTTCTTAATTGTCAAGAGACATAAATGGTTGTTTTATGGTGTATCCACTGCTAACTCCTGGGTTATACATTCAGCAGTTAATTTAAAAACTATTCCTAAAGGAAATCCTAATCTGCTTTATAAACATTCTTTATGCTATAGTTTCCAGGAATATTTCTAGCCAAAACAAAGGAACTACCAATACTTTTGCTTAGAAATAAAATAGAGTAATTTTTCAAATAAAAAATAATAATAATCAATATTAAATTCAACTTAAACTAAAATTATAAAATAGAAGTAATGTCTGGGATCACAGTGCTATTTCATATTCTACTCTGTAGTTCTACCCTTTGATTTCTGTAAACAATATTTTAGTAACCCTCATTGGTTTTCAAGAGTCCTAATAATCACTATGCCCTTCTCTACTGGCCTAGCTTCCCCCACACACCGACATGCACACACACACTGGACTTTCCTTCTCTGAAACAAAGGAGGCTAATCTAAAATAATCCTTTGGCAAAACTCCCATCAATGTCACTTTTTTCTCTTGAAATAACTATTTAATCGAAGGCAAGCAAATTGAATATGTTAATTAATAGGAAGATATTTTAAATGAATTATTAATTTGGTATTCCTCCAGAGAACTTTGTGGGAAACCGTGTTAAGGAACTGAAACTTACTGGCATAATCCTGGACATAAGCCAGGGTTGATGAGCAAAGAGTAGGGATCTAAATGCTTGATTTCTCACTGTCTGATCCCTGATGCACTTGCCCAGTTGTAAAAAGACTTGGGTTCA
>PVKS010003358.1:0-104754 GCA_004027875.1 Aplodontia rufa | reverse complement strand
TTCTCATGTATTCATTGGCTTGATCAATGTCCTCTGGTGAGAAGTTTCTATTTATCTCTTTGGCCCATCAATTGATTGGGTTGTTTGTGCTTTTGTAGTTGAGGTTTTTGAGGATTTTGTAGATTCTGGATATAAGGCCCCTGTCAGAGGAATCATATCCCATGATTCTCTCCATTTCCATAGGAAACCTCTTGACTCTTTTGATTGTTTCCTTGGCAGTACAAAAGCTTTTTAGCTTTATGGCATCCCATTCACTGATTTTTGACTTTACTTCCTTCACTTTAGGAGACATGTTGAGAAAGTCTTTGTCTACTCCCAAATGCTGAAGTGTTGGACCTAATTTGTCTTCCATCAGTTGCAAGGTAGCTGGCTTAATTCCTAGCTCCTTGATTCATTTTGATTTCATTCTCGTGCAAGGTGAACGATATGGGTCTAATTTTAACTTTCTGCAAGTGGTAGACCAGTTTGTCCAGCACCATTTGTTGAAGAGGCTGTCTCTCCTCCATGTAATATTTTGTCCCCCTTTGTCAAAAATCAGATGTTTAAAGATTTGAGGATTTGTTTCAGGGTCTTCTATTCTATTCCATTGGTCTTCTTTCCTATCTTGATACTAGTACCATGCTGTCTTTGTTACTACAGCTCTGTAGTATAGTTTTAAATCTGCTATGGCAAAACCACCTGTTTCATCTTTCTTGTTTAGTAGTGTTTTGGCAATTCTAGGTTTCTTATTGTTCCAGATGAACTTGAGAGTTGCTTTTTCTATGTCTGTAAAGAATGACATAGGTATCTTTATAGGGATAGCATTAAATCTATATAAAGCTTTTGGTAGGATGGCCATTTTTATTATATTAATTCTCCCTAACCTAGAGCATGGGACATCTTTCCATCTTCTTAGGTCATCTTGGATTTCATTCTTCAATGACCGATAGGATGGGACTTTTTATTTTGTCCCATGTTGCATCTTTGGTGTGCTTTAAGAGCTAATTCGCTGCAAATTATTGGAAGGATGAGCATCCTCATCCCTGCTACATATATTCCTGCTTCTGGTCATTCCTGAAATCCCTAAGAACCCAGTCCCTCATTTGGGATTTTCATGAAAAAGAAAAATAGAACTCTTAGTCCCTTATGAAAAGAATATCCCTGAAGTTTCAAGTAATCTACACACAACTGAGGACTTAATTTTTTGGAAATAGGACACAAAGAACTTATAGAGAGTTTTTTAGGAGGGTTTAGAGATATTAAGGACAGAGTTGGATAAACTGCAATAGAAGAAAATCTATGATAGTTGATATCTTGTTCTAAGTAACAAATTGGGATCATTGTCTTAAGTCTTATAGCAGTTTGAATTTAAAAGTGATAACTTTTCTTTCCTTTGGTTTCCAATGAGTCACATAAAGTTTCTATTCTATATTGACTAAGATATCAGGTCTTAGCTAGGACAGATATAAGGAAGGTAGCTAAAAAATCTATAGTCAAGAATATTTTTAAAAGACCAATGAGTTGCTTCAGACTCTAACCAGATCCCAAGAATGGTATCACTGCCAGTTTGTTACCATGTTAACTTACATGAGTTTGGGAACCTCCCAGTCAAAAAGGGGTGACATAATCAGCAGATAGACTGAGCTTGTTCTCTTTGGTATTTGAAAATGAAGAAAGCAGAGGGAGACACTAAAGTATAGGAACTTACATGAATAAGTCATAGCTGAGGCATAAAGGAAAATATACCAGCAGACTTACCAATGTCAGTGTCTGAGTTCCAAGGACAGCTGTCACTGGAAGAGGCTCCTGAGGAGTTCCTGGATTGGGGAGGAATGATGCAGCTGAGGACAAGAGGGACACTTGGCATACGTGACAGAAAAGAATTTTAGCGTGTGCCAGTTGGAGACACAGACAGATTTGTTTAGTAAAGGTGAAAAACATTCAGGAGATAATGCTGACTAACTCAAGAGAAAGACATGTATTTGGATAAAGCAAGAAATACACATTTAAAGGAGAATACAGGCCATCTCAAGAGTGACAGACAGCACCCCTTTGATACAGGGTATTAATATTTATAGAGTGAGAATAGCTAGGGGCTCAACTAGAAGTGGAGTCAGGGTGAGTTGTGTGACTTTGTGCCAGTCTTACGGCACTTGCACTTTGCTACTTTTTGTGAGCAAGACCAATGGAGAGGGACAAGAGCCACAGGCTGAGGGTGCAGGCTAAGCATGAGGTGCTGGGTTGCTCACAAGTTGCTTGATTTGCATTTCAATAGCTCATGGGCTTTTCCTACATTCTAACGCTTCATGGACACTTTCCTATTGAAACTCAGTGTTATTTTTCTTTCTCTGTATCTCCAAATTCGTATCTCAATCTCATTCAGGTTTCTTGTCGCAAAGCTAATGCCTATTTTACTCCAGCTCAGCAGACACCCACAATCTGATTGAACTCGTTGGCATTAGTGATGCCAAGGAATTAAAGCTCTGACCTTGAGTAACTGAAGATTCAAGTAGGTGATGTACTGAAATCAGCTGAAGTCTGGACACCCTTGGACAAAAGTGCCTTAAATAAAAAAGTGCTTCAATTTTCTTTCAGCAAAAATTTCCAGAAGTCACTCAGGGACACTTTGAAACCAGCTTTTCAAGAATATATTTGTGAAGAAGCCAGATTGTCAAGACAATGATCTTCTGACATGATAAGAATTCGAAACTCCCCACAAAGATCAGTTCCCCCAAAAGAAACATGCAACCTATCAAGAGGCATGAGGACCGTGATAACTATCTACAAATGTGCAAAATTAACCCTTCTCATCATCCAATCAATAAGCAGCCTCTCCCCTCTCCCTTCCCATAAATTCCCCGTCAAAGAAGTTCTTCAGAAAAAGTTTCCAAGGAGCTCCTGGAGAGAAGTGGGAAACCAACTCAGGAACAGAGGGGTTCTTGACTGAAATAATCAAAAAGAATTTCAGCACAAATCTGTCAGAAGCATAGACAGGTTCATTTAGGAAACTAGACACACATCCAAGGCAGAATATAAGCAATCCAAGAGAGAGACTCCTTTTGGAATAAAGCAAGGAATACACATTCAAGAGATAATGTGGGCCACCTCCAGAGGGAAAAATAGCAATCCCTTAGTCTGGGTTAATATTTATAGAAGAACAGCTGCTAGAGGTTGGGCTGGAGGTGAAGTCAACACAGAGTTACAAAATTTTGTTCCACTTTCCACTGGGCTTGAGTATTACCCTCAAGTTACTTTTTGTAAGCAAGAGCATGGGTCAAAGGTGAGGGTAAAGGGAGCTGGCTAAGGACAAGGGATGGGTGGCTCAGGAATGCTTGTTTTTTTTTTTTTCATTTCAAAAATTCATGTACTTTTTCTGTGTTCCAACAGCTCATCAGGGCTTCTCTTTTGAGATTCAGGCAACCTTTCTTTTTTTATATTCCCTAATTCCAATCTCACCCACACAAACATATTTCAATCAACAGGGAAGGCAGATCCATGCGTCCTTGCCAATTCACTATGCAATGAAGCTTTTTCTTTTTGCAAACCCTAGTGCCTGCTTTGGTTTAGATAAGAAGTGTCCCCCAACAGCTCGTGTGAAATATTGCAAGATTGTTCAGAGGGAAAATGATTAAATTATGAGAGCTGTGACCTAATTAGTGGATTAATTCACTGATATGGATTAACTATAGGCAAGTCAGACATGGTTAGAGGAAGTAGGTAACAAGTGGCCTCACTTTGGGGTTTATATTCTTCCCTGGTGAGCATAGTTCCCACTCTGCTTCTAGTTGTCATGTCCTGAGATGTTTTCCTCCACCACAATGTTCTGTTTCATGTTGGGCCTGGATCTAAGGAGTTAGCCAGACAAGGACTGTACCTCACATCATGAGCCAAAAATACATGTTTTTCTCCTCTAAATTGCTCTAAATTGGTTTTGTCAGGTCTTTTGATCATAGCAACAGAAAGCTGATCAAAACAGTGCCAAGGTATATGTTCTATATAAGTTGAGCAGCAAGAGCTCAGCAGAAATCCCAAAACATAAGAAAAAAATTCATGGATCTTGATAAACTAAAAAGAAGTCTATTCAAGTCAGGGTACAGTCTAATTAGTGAAAGAACAAATTTTAACTACTGAAAATTGAAAAACAAGGGCTGGAGTGGTGGCTCAGCAGTTACAGTGCTTGCCTGGCATGTGTGAGTATGCAAGTTCAAACCCCATCACCACGTATACAACTAAGTCTCGCAATGAAGGCCACATGAAAAACTAAATAAAATTAATTATCTCTTTCTTTCTCTCTCTTTCTGTCCCTCACTCTTATAAAAATAAGAAAATTTAAAAACAGATTGTAAATGGAGATAAACTAACAAGTATATCTTGAGTAGAAAAAAAAGGGAAGTCATAATGAATCACATAATGCCAGTCTTTAAAAATCAATATAAAGAATCTAGGATATGACTTAGTGGTAGAGTGTTAGCCTTTGATGTGTATGGTTCTTGAAATAAAAATCAATATAAAATAAAACAGGTAACAGGATTATAATAAAAGAAGGAAGACTGTGGTAACACAGGGTTAATGATAGGTATCAGACAGACATGTATGGTGGGAACATAAGGTTAAGTGATAATTCTATAAACTGGATTTAATATACTGACCCCATGTGCCTGCTTGTGTGTGTGTGTGTGTGTGTGTGTGTGTGCATGTGAGCGTGCGTGTGCGCAATCCCAGGGGCACTTTACCACTGATCTTCATCTATAGCTCTTACCATATTTTATTTTAAGATGTGGTTTTGCTATGTTGCTGAAATTGGCCTTGAACTTGCAATCCTCCTGTCAGCTTCCCCAAGTATGGGATTACAGACATGTGTCAATGTGCCCAGCTACATTCTTTCTTTTAAAAAAAAAAATAATAATCTATCTGAAGACGTATCTGGCCTACATCAGTAGGATATATTACATTTCTCAGTAAACAACCAGTTATCTGCAGGAAAAGTACAGGCCCAAAAGTTTCTTATTTGCCAATAAGAACACAAATTACCCTGAAGTTGGGGCCATGGGAGAGATGAACTTTTGAGACCTTTACACAGACCAGATTCCAGAATTCAGGAAGGCATGATAATTAAAAGCAAAGCCCCCTAACCATAAAGTCTGTAAAAACAAGTTCCATTTAGAATCAGTCAGCATGGGCCAAAGTGAACCAGAGTTGCTTTGGGCCTTTAGCATGTCATTATAAAGTGACTCAATTATTCATCAGTCTTAAAGATAATTTAAAGAAACCCCATCACCCTTCTATGCTATTGGTTTGCATGCCACTGTTCATTACTAATTACTACCAAACAAGACTGTGCATACTGGGGACTTGGAAGACTGGTACAATGCTGCTCTCATTCAAAAGTCAAGAGGTTGACCTGGGAAAGTTTCTCTGGACTTCCCTAGGACCTCCAATAAAACTGGAGGACAGGAGGGGCATGTTGTCCCTGTTCTTTCTCAGAGGACTCACTATTTTCCTTGAGAGTGTCCCCTTTTCCCCCTTTCCTGTCCCTTATAAAAAACTCATGCCTGCTATTCTGAGCAACTTGTCTGAAGCCTTTTTAGCAGGTCACAAGAACAGGCAACTAAGGATATCTGTGCTAGCTAGAGCTCTGTGGATGGCCTTGCTCTGCAATGTTAAGACCCCTTGGGTTCATATTTGCTCTGCTGCTTCTATGAATGCTGGATTAGGTTTGTTCTTCCTGGAGATAAGTACAATGGAGTGGTTAAATGCACAGTCTTAAGATGAAAACCTATGGTACTTTATCAAGTTGATTAACATTTCTAAGCCTCAGTTTCCTTGTCTGTAGGATGGTGATATTAATGATTCTATTATCAAGGCAGTAACTCAGGTGAAATAAGTGGGAACATTTATCTACATTTTATTTCAAGCTTCCAATACCTCCTCCAATTTTTTAAAGGAATGGAAATAAAGTGATTTAGTGAACACTATTGACTAGACATTTTATAAAGGAAGGGCTGGTTAAAGATTATTAGGGTACTATAAAGTATAAAATATGTTGTACCTTTGAATGTATGGGGTCACAAAATATGCCACCTCAAAATAGATTTCATTGGTATGTTGCAGAGAAACTGTACACCTCTGCAGACACAGGAATAGCTCTGAAAACTTCCCTTTTCTAAAACAAAATAAAAATTATATCTGTAAAGGGAATTCACAATAGTGAAGTGAGTGGCCAGAGGATACAAACATTCTTCTACCTGAAGCTCCCCTTTCTAGTAAAGATCTTTTCTTTTCACAGGAAGAGAGTAGAGGTCTGACACTGGACCAGACAGAAGTCTCCACAGGTGGCTGTTACCTAGGATATTTCACCTATATCTTATGTTTAGGTGTGTCAATAAATTTATAGGATTTTTTCCTGTTAATCATCTATTATTAGTTTATTTCATAGACTAAAATTTTGGTCCTTTCAGAGGGTAAAGATTTAAAATTTCCCTACAGTTTTGATGATGACCAAAAGAAAATAAAATCACTCTGCTTGCTTGACAGGCTAAAACTGGGAACCCTAAAACTGGGAACCCTAAATTAAAACAACACGGGTGAGAATTCATACTCCAGATGTTGATCTCCTTAGTCCTGGACTATGAAATCTCATCAGGAATGGGAAAAAAAATCTATCTTTGTCTTTTGTTTTTGAAATTTAAATAGCCAGGGAAAAGCTTTTGTATGAACCATTTCATTTTTACATCAGTACCAGTGGATAATCCTTTCCCCCACCTGCTAATGATAGGTGATAGAGAGATGTGAGCGATGGGAACACAAAGTTAAGGGAATTATTCTATAAAATGGGCCCACTGTGCTGACCCCACATGCTTTCTTTTCCAAGAAGCAATTTACCTGTAGCCCTGCATGGCTTTAGTAGACAGGATATATCACATTCCTTGGCAAACTACCTCTTACCTGCAGGAGAAATGCAGGCCCAAATTAATGTCAATAAGTGGAACCCAACTTACTCTGAAGGGGGAGACTTTTGTGGCCCTTTTGTTACAGAGCTGGGGCCTTCTGGGAAACCAAGGCAGTGCAAAGACCCCCTTCAAACCCTGATTCTTGCAAACGAGTCAGAAAGATTCAGACATGTTGCTCAGAGTAACAGGAATGAGTTTGTTGAAGGGACAGGAAAAGGAAAAGGGGACAGTTTTGAGAGAGTGAGTGGGTCCTCCCAGAGAAGAAAGGGACAATGTGCCTCTCCTGCACTCCAGTTTTACTGGGGATCCCAGAGAAGTTTCCAGAGAGTTCAGCCCAGGTCCACCTCTTGACTTTTAACTTGACAGCAAGGTGAAGACTTTCAAATCCTCACCGCTATGGCAACTGCAGGTCACCTTCACCCATGCTGACCAGTTCTAATTGGGTCCTTTTATTTTTTTTCCTAACAGGGAGATATAAAAAGAGAAACAATTTTTTCATCTGTTTTCTTTTGTTTTTTGTTTTTCCATACACCCAATTGTGTATGTGGTGCTGGGGTTTGAACCCATGTCCTCATGCATAACAGGCAAGTGCTCTACTACTGAGCTACGCTCCAACCCCTAATTGAATTGGATTCTTAACCATACATTCTTATAGGTTTTCTCGTTAGGAAAAATTATCCTTATGTCTCTCAGTTTCAGGATCTGGTCACAAAAGTCTTCCCTTTCAAGGTGATTTGGGTTCCCCTTATGGATATTATTTGAAGCCTACATTTCTCCTGCAGGTAGTTTGCTAAGGAATGGGACAGACTGTCCACTTAGTCCAGACAGAGCTGCAGGTAAATTGCTTTTTGGAAAAGAAAACATGGGGGGTCAGCACACTGGGCCCATTTTATAGAATTATTCTTGTAACCTCATGTTCCCACCATACACATCTGTCTGTCCCCTAATGCTTTCACAGACCAGATCCTGTAACTAGGAAAGTTAAAGATAATTTCTCCTAACCACAAAATCTATAAGAATTTATGGTTAAGAATCCAATTAGAAAAAGCATGGTTAAAGTGACCAAAAGTTGTCAAGGCAGTGGAGACTTGAAAGGCTGATATCATCCTGTTGTCCCAAAAGTCACTTCTCTGGGATCCCCAATAAAAGTGGAGTGTGGGAAAGGCATGCTGTCCTTCCCCTCTCTCTCACTTGGGAATATCCCTTTTCACCTTTCCCTTTATAATAAATTCATTCCTGGGGCTGGGGCAGTGGCTCCGCAGTTAACAGTGCTTGCCTGGCATGCGGGAGTACACGAGTTCAAACCCCAGCACCCATGTACACAACAAAGTTTCAGAGCAATGAAAGCCACATGAAAAACTAAAATAAAATTGATTCTCTCTTTCTCTATCTCACTGTCCCTCTCTCTTTAAAAAATAAATAAATAAATAAAAATAAATTCATTCCTGTTACACTAAGCAGCATTCCTGAAATCTGACTTGATCATGAGAACTAGAGTTTGAAGGAGGGTCTTCAAGTTGTCTTAATTTTCCAGAGGGCCCCAGCCCTCTGGCAACGTCATTAGCATTAGTGTTTTGAGCACAATGCAGGGGACACTGAGATTTCACATGGGCCCTTCCCCAGAGTTAAGTAACAGTGCCTGCCAACCACATCTGCCAACCTTGTGATGTAAAGAAAAGGGAGGAACTAAACTGAGACTACATTGAGATACAATGACGCATTGAACCCAAATCCTAGGGCCACTCCTGCTCAGGAAAACTCACTTTCACATCGTAAGAATGTATTTTCACTTCTTGCTTAATGAAAATGTCCTTGTTATCACTTCACATTGCTTCTGAGCCTTTTCTGAAAATTTTCATTCAAGAACACAAGAGCAGAGACTTTGGACACTGTAACACTCCCTGATATGGTTTTTGTCTTCCTTTTTGTCTTTTGTACAATTTACCATACGGAGGAAGATCATGTAAGAGTCACAGGCATCAAGTCCTTAAAAGTCAGCTGCTACAGTCAGATGTGGTTCCCTTTCTCTCATGTCTGAGAGCTTGGTTTTGTGTCCTTTGAGATTTCTTCTGATTTCTGCCAGCCAGGGTGTTGGGCATGGGGCAGTTAACAACCAGAGATTTGACTCTGGGGCTCCTATTGGGCTGAATTAAGTTACCTGCCCACACTAGGAGCCTAGTTAAAAGAGAGAAACGAGGGTGAAGGAAGAATTGAATTTATTCGTGGTTTCCTCTTAACTGTGAGGACAGGTCATTTAAGCCTGACTTCCCTGAGGACAGCAGCTTTAGAATTTTATTACAAGCCATATGAATGTGTATATTTTAGTCAGTCTGGGTCTGCTAGCCCAAAGGTAGATTGCCATCCTAATTCTGTGAGTTCCACTGGCATCAGGATTCGGGAAGAACAGTTTCCACCCTTATCATGAGATAAAGTGGGCAAAGAAAATGCATATTAAAAAGTATAGGCTGTCCTATATCTGGAAGATCCAAAAAACTCCATCAGTAAACTGCTTGAACTCATAAATAGATTTAGCAAAATGCCAGGATACATGATCAACACGCATAAATCAATAGCTTTCCTATATACTAATAATAATAGGACTGAAGAAGAAATCAGGAAATCAGTCCCTTTCAAAATATCTTCGAAAAAAATAAAATACTTGGGAATTAACCTAACAAGGGAAATCAAAGATCTCTTCAATGAAAACTATCAAACATTGAAGAATGAAATCCAATATAACCTAAGAAGATGGAAAGATGTCCCATGCTCTTGGATAGGCAAAATTAATATAATAAAAATGGCCATTCTACCAAAAGCTTTATATAGATTTAATGCTATCCCTATAAAGATACCTATGTCATTCTTTACAGACATAGAAAAAGCAATTCTCAAATTCATTTGGAATAAGAAACCAAGAATTGCCAAAACACTACTAAACAAGAAAGATGAAACAGGTGGTTTTGCCATTCCAGATCTAAAACTATACTATAAGCCATAGTAACAAAGACAGCATGGTATTGGTATCAAGATAGGAAAGAAGACCAATGGAATAGAATAGAAGACCCCGAAACCAATCCTCAAATCTTTAAACATCTGATTTTTGACAAAAGGGGACAAAATATTACATAGAGAAGTGACAGCCTCTTCAACAAATGGTGCTTGACAAACTGGTCATCCACTTGCAGAAAGTTGAAATTAGACCCATATCTTTCTCCTTGCACAAAAATCAAATCAAAATTGATCAAGGAGCTAGGTATTAAACCAGCTACCTTGCAATTGATAGAAGACAAATTAGGTCCAACACTTCAACATTTGGGAGTAGACAAAGACTTTCTCAACATGTCTCCAAAAGTGAAGAAAGTAAAGTCAAAAATCAGTGAATGGGATGCCATAAAGCTAAAAAGTTTTTGTATTGCCAAGGAAACAATCAAAAAAGTCAAGAGGTTTCCTATGGAAATGGAGAGAATCATGGGCTATGATTCCTCTGACAAGGGTCTCATATCCAGAATCTACAAAATCCTCAAAAATCTCAACTACAAAAATCCTAACAGCCAATTAATAAATGGGCCAAAGAGCTAAATAGAAACTTCTTACCAGAGGACATTGATCAAGCCAATGAATGCATGAGAAAGTGCTCTAAATCACTAGTAATCAGAGAAATGCAAATGAAAACCACATGAAGATATCACCTTATGCCAGTCAGAATGGCAAAGATGAAGAAAATAATAGATGCTGGAGGGGCTGTGGACAGACAGGCACACTAACAAACTGTTGGTGGAGCTGCAGACTGGTACAGCTCCTCTGGAAAGCAGTATGGAGAATCCTCAAAAAACTAGGGATGAGCCCACCATATGACCCTGCTAGTCCACTCCTGGGAATCTTTCCAGGGGATTTAGAATCAGCACATTATAGTGACACATAGCAGCTCAATTTACTATTGCTAGGCTAGGGAAACAACCCAGATGTCCCTCACTGGATGAATGGATCCAAAAACTGTGGTACATTTATACCATGGAATTTTACACAGCAATTAGAAACAATGATATTGCAGCCTTTGAAGGTAAATGGATGGCTATGGAAGAAATTATGCTGAGTAAAATCAGCTTAACCCAGAGAACTAATGGTCGATTGTCTCCACTCATCTGTGGAAGTTGGGACTAGAGCTTAGCCAGTGAGAAAGTTGGTCTATTATCATGTGTTAAATCCAGATAAGATGTAATGCTATACAACATAATCCTTTTTTAGAGATATTGTGGGAAGGGGAATGGAGAGATAAGGGTGGGTAATTGGGGGGGGGCACTCCTGGGGGTAATTGTAATATCCAGAATCTATACACATTTTACATTATTTTGTTAAAAACTTTTATGGTTGCTCAAAAATTTTAAAAATTTTTTAAAAAAGTATAGGCTGGATGCTTCTTTTACATCTTTTTTAATTTTAAAGGAACACCTGGTATAATAGGGCACACAGTATTGGTGTGTAACAAGTAGCCAGTCCAAAAGGGCTGAGAATCCAAGAAGAGAAAGTGCCAAGCAGCATTCTATTTAGGTCATTGGGAGTTTGCCTTTATTTCAATCTTCATTGTTCTTTTCTAAGATATCTTTGGGAGTAAAACTTTGGGACCAAGGGGGCTGCCTCTTCTATGCCCACCCTAGAAATATCTCCTGTAAAGATTTGTTCTAAGCCTGGAAAGTTACCCCCTGGACTTTCTATGAAAAGTTGTATTGAGTTAAGTCTCTAATACAATAAATATGGGCATTCTGATAAAATGATAAAAATTTCAATGTATGTTCAATCAAAAGGACTCTTAGTTGTTGCTCGGATTTATTTTAATGATTGTTTGAATTTCACCTTGTACTTGTTTCATACTCTTGCCACAGTGGTGAAAGACATTTAAGCACAAGTTCCTTAAGTCAAAAAGCACAATTGCCAATTTGGTGTCCATTGTCTAAAATAATTACTAAAAATAATTTTTGTTAAATTTTCTTTTAAGAAATGGCCCCATTTTCTCTTTTTCTAATTAGCGGCTCCCTCTGAGGTATACCATTAAACTCCATGGAAATCCTCCTTCAAATCTTTCTAGCAAGAAAGTTCTTGTTCAATACAAAGGTGTCACTACCCAATCCACGGTGTCTCTGGAGTAACTGAAGCAGTAGTTTGAAAACAGCAACCCATCTGGCTTGAAGAATACCAGCCTGTATTGGCAGGACAGCATCAATCAGCAGGAAGTGCCCTGGTTCAGTTTGTTTACGAAGGGGTGAATGCTGAGGAATGTTGATTCCATCAGTCCCTATGTGTGCTGCACTGTTTCTCACATCCCTTGCCATTCAGTACACTTCTGTTACTGTAACAGTGCACATGCCATTTAACAATATTCTTATTGGGTCATTGTTTTGAATTTATTCCACATAATCAAATGAGGTATAGGAACAAGTTTAACTAGGCTTCAGGAACACGTGGAGTGCAGACAGGGCATTTGCCTTTCATCTCTAATGGCTCTATTGCTGGCAGATGTTTTTCCTTCTGATGACTGACTTTGTGCAGACAGCAGAGGCTCTGTTTGTTGACTGCTCCCAACTTCTGCCTTTGGCATGGCCATGAGAGGGACACCAGTTATCTTTAGAACTCCCATGAAAGTGTTTTAATTGATCCAGTTTGGATCTTGTGCTCATCTCCAGACTCTTCACCAACATCAATAAACTTATGACTTTTCCCAATTTTCTACAAGGAACTTGTTACTGATGTAATCACTAACAATATCAATTAAGAATGTGAGGGGCTGGAGCGGTGGCTTGGCGGTTGTGGTGCTTGCCTGGCATATGCAAGAATGCAGGTTCAAACCCCAGCACCACATACGCAACCAAGTGTCCAAGCAATGAAAGCCACTTGAAAAAACAAATAAAACTGATTCCCTCTTTCTCTCACTGTCCCTCTCTCTTTAAAAAAAAAAAAAAAGAATTCAATTAGATGTACCTGGGATAGAATAGCTGGTCTCATAAACTGGTCCCCATAACAATACTTCAATTTGTCGACCAGTGTAGGGCTCAGCTTTCAGTCTTCAAATGTCAGAGATGACTGTTCACACAATGAGAGGGTCTGAACCTCAGCTAGTTGCCAAGCTCTTAGAAGTCATATGCATAAAAATCATTCATGGGAAGATATAAACACCAAGTAGACAGCTTCCTATATTTAATGATCAGCACTTTTTCTTCCCACAGGCATTTCCAAATGTGAAGCCAAATGTGACTCAAAAAGTACTTACACATCACAGAGTCAGAAAAGGAATTAATTTGATGACATTAATGGCTGGCACCCAGCAGCTAATGTGTGCTCTCCAAAGACACAATAACAATTCTACCACTTTGGATTCCTTCCTTTCAAAGATGCAATCCCAACCACCTCTCCTCTGAAAAGGTTCTTTCTTCAAATACAGAATATTATTTTGACTCACATATCTAATTTATTATCACTATTTGGCTGTCCCTCTCAGAATCTCTTCTTGGATGCCCTGGATTGAATTTGGGATATTCAAATAATATAATCCTTTCTACAACTCTTTCTTCAATTTCTTCTCTTCCTAAATTCATTACTTGAGTTCAGGCATTACATTTCAGGGCATTGTGTGCTACCTAGAATATTCAGGAAACACACATAAAGACTGTTTTAAAAATCAAAACAATTCTCTTTTTTTTTCTTTTTGGGGGAAACCAAGGAATGACATCAGCATTGGCTTGCTATGTGAATATACATTTGGTCTTGATTGTTTGATAATGATTCCCCCTTAATTGTTAGTCCATATTCAACTAATAAAAAAATTTTAAAAAGAGAGAGGGACAGAGAGAGAGAGAGAATATCAATTCTATTTAGTTTTTCATGTGGCTTTTATTGCTCCAAGGCTTCATTGTCTATGTGGTGCCAGGGTTTGAGCTCAGGTTCTTGCACAAGCCAAGTAAGTCCCATAACAACTAAGCCACCACTCCAGCCCCAAAACAATTCTCATGAAAACGAAATTAAAAACTTTTCCATTTTTATGAACTAAATATTCAGGAAATACACACTAAGGCTATTTAAAAAATAAAAATAATTTTCTTGAGGACTAAATATAAAACTTCTTTCCTCCTAATAAGCATATAAGGGGATGTCATGTCATCTACAATAGTGCTATGAGAGATGGGAAGTCTGATGGTCCATTTTCAGAATGTAGTCTTAACTTAAGGTATGCATGTAAAAGGAAGCCATCTTAGGTCAGAAACCATGTGGTTAGAGGTAATTCATTTTTAAACTCCTTATCAGATATCCCATTACACCACTAGCTTTTTTCTGTATGCACCCTAATTTTATATTAGCCAATCATACATAATTGTACCCTTGAGCACCTCCAATCAGAGTGAAGGGCAGGACTGCATCAGATTGGAGATATAAATAGGTGGACTGCCCACCCAAGTGTGCTTGGTCATACAATACCCTTTGTGAGCATACCCTTCTGCAGAAGTAAAGTCTGCCTAGCTCACCCATCCAGGCACATGTTTGATTTTCTTATGGCACCTCAGAATTTTTAATAATTTTATTTCTAACAATTTGGCATCCAATGTGGGGATCCATATGTTGTTGGAAGGTTACTGGGATCACTCCTCCTTAGAGGAGATGTCCCACTGCCTTGCTGCGTTGGCCTTAGAATCGGGGAGGGAACTGTGGTCTGTCAGACCAACAAAGTACACAAGATCTGAGGTGGATCAGAAGTGGATCAGCAATGCAGGTAGAGGGCCCAAGCAAGTACCACAGCAACCAGATAACTTCATGCGTGGACCAATGATAGGAAAATCTCAGGTTTGAGAGAGAAGAAATTCCTCAGTAGTCAGGACATCCTGGAGGTTGTGTGAGTGAGCCTGAGATATGTCTGGGACATGAAGCAAGTCTGCAAAAGCCCAATCCACAGTGCTGTTGGCAGAGGGGAGCCAAATGGAAATGTAGAATGTGTATGAACGAGGGTCATAAGAAACCTCCATTCAAGAGGGAGGCTACAAACTACACCTCTTGGGACTCAGGAATACAAGTACATACCTGGGCATGGGGGGCTATGAGTGGATGAGAAGTAAAATTCTACTCTAGAGAAAGTGGATGTGAGTTGGGGAAAACAAAATTCCCCAGAAAGCCAGCTGGGCTACACATTAATATATTGGAAAGATAATCCTAGGACAAAAATGAAAGAAAAACCAAAGATAGTAAGATACCATTGTTTTATTTGGATTCAGGAGCCTAGCCTAGGGCCATCAGTATTCTATAATATATTGCTTACTGTTTCACACACAAGACACCTGTGTCAAATTATTCTGGCTTCTGAAAGTCTATATCTGGCCCAAAGGCTCATGTCACTAATCCCTAAGCTTCAGCTAAAACTCTTAAATTCTGAGGGTCTATCTTGTTCTTGGCCTGTTTTCCTCTACTTCCTTTTGTAAACACAGTATCACATTATATGCCCCAGTTAGAACTTAGTGGCCATAATTTTTGGAAACAGGGTGCTCATAAGGAGGTGATGCAAAGGCTGGGTCCCACCTGGAATCATGATTCATGTGTGGCTTTAAGAGGTGAGCTTTTGCTTTTGCTTTTGTTTTTGTTTTGTTCTATTTTAGGCCCACAGAAATCATCCCTAAAGTCTAAATTCTCCTCTGTCCTAAGGTTAAGATGATTTCAAACTAGGCTAAACTTGAGCTCATTTAAAGAAATTTTTGTTATAAAGATTTTTGTGATCTCAAAATAATCAAGAAATATAATTAATAATTAATTTAGTAAAGATTTGTAAAGTTATAAGGAAGTTTTAAAAGAAAGTAAAATTTATAAAGGATCTCATGTGACTGAGTTGATAAATTTATGGATCTTTAAGGAGGCAAAATAGACACCAAATACATATTAATGTTATTTTAGAAATTATGATACCTGGTTTAAAGTTATTTGGTCTTGTTAATTTCACTTTATTTTCTCCTTATAAAACTGTTGTGTGTTAATGTTTTACAGACGTACTACTTCTAAGAGAAAAACCTGAGTTAAGCCATCACCTAAAGGATAGATGAAATATAATGCTAATTTCTAGCATTGTTACTGACCCTAATTAAACGAAAGGGGTAACTGTAAGGCTGTACATGTTAAAGTTAAAACACAGAACTCCTATTTCAAGAATTAGTAAAACAGGCCTGCTGGATGTTTAAAACCAAAATGTGGAGGTTAAAGTTAAAGGAAAAAAGGGCCAAGGAAAAATGGCCAATATTTTAGCAAGTGCCCTTTTAGGTCAGCCAGGACCCAGGGAATGGAGGAACAACTCTGTAGGCACTGCACCTCTGTGTCATCTGTTGGGAACATGAGGCCCAGCTGGCTTGTAAAGTATTGGTGGTAAACAACTCTAAGGGGTCCAGCTGGCTTGTAATTAGCAAATTGCCTGACCGCATGACTAAGCTATTCGGCCACTCATTTGTTACAATTGGAGAAAGGTGTTTGCACTGTGCCCCTATTGGCTATTGTAATGGATAAATAGAGTAGCAGCTAGTCAGGTAAGGAAGCAGCCAAAGAAGAAGCAGCCAAAGAAGAAGCAGTAGCCAGAGAAAAGAAAGCAAGCAAGCAGCTGTGTCCTGAAGGGAGAAAGCAGAGAAGACGCATAGAACCGGAGAGATCAGCAGAGACGTCAGAGAGATGAGCAGCGGTAGAAGATGCAGGTCCCGTGTTCCAGCCGCCGGCGTTCGCCCCCTTGTTCCCGGCTCCTCAGTCCTTCCTAACCCAGCCCCTCAGAGGAAGGCCCAGGTTTGCTGGGTCGTTCTGCCCGTTCCTCGCTCTGGAGTGCAGCGGGGAGCGACTCCTTGCCCCATCCCCTTCCTAACTCGGCCCCTCGGAGGACGGCCCAGGCTCGCTAGGTCATTCTGCCCGCTCCTCGCACAGGAACGCTGCGGGGAGCGACTCCTTTCCCCAGGTCTCCAGCCCTGTCCTGTCGGCGCCCGGTTCCCAGTGTCCTGCTGGCCCCCGGGGAACGGCTAAGGTCCGCCGAGGTTGTTCCGCCCGCTCCCCGCTCCAGAACCCTCCGGGGAGCGACATCATCCAAACTCCTGATCAATGGGTTCATGAGGACCCTAAAGAACAGGAAAGTCAGCCAGTGTACATGCTGCAAAAAAGAGGGTCATTGCAGAGGGAGATGTCCCTGTTGCTTTCAAGAGAAGCCACATGTGGTCAGCAAGCCTCTGATCCATCCTGAATGATAACACTAATAGTGGAAACTGGAGGAGCTAAGAGACTTTTCATGAGTTCTCAGGAATGACCCTTTAAGGAATCTTGACTGACTCTTCAAAAGTACATTGAAACCAAGAGAATTTTGACTAACCTATCTTAAACACCTGGCACGAGAGTTATAAACAAAGTACAAACATACATAGACATCTAAAAAAACAATGGTTCTCTTGAATGTACACTTGTGTCCCCACCAAAAGTAAGTAAGGCTGGAAACCATTATGAAATCTTTCCTAGACAGGAGTGCAGAGTGCATAATACACAAATGTGTTCTGAATCAATTCAAGACCTATTTGTGCCCTTTTTATTTTGGTAAGATTAAAATGAACTGCTACTCAGGCTCCCCTTTATGGAATTTGAAATTCAACACTTCCAGCCTGAACACCTGATTTTAAACAAGATCTAGAAAGCAGACAAAATTCAACTGAGCTGGAAAGGACCTTACCAAGTGCTCCTGATCGCCAGATGGTTATCCAAACTGCTAGAAAGGGATAACTCATTATCACAACTAATGCCCACCTCAGAAAAGGTAACATATCTAGGATGGATGGCAATATCAGAAGGTACAATCAAAATGGTACCAAAAGGTACAAGGAGAACAAGGGGCAATACATGAGAAACAGGAAGTATGCTGGTCTATTTTCAGAATGTAGTCTTAACTTAGAAACCATGTGATCAGAGATAATCTGTTTTTAAATTTCTTATCAGATATCCCTTTACACCCCATAGCTCTTTTCTATACCTGCCCAATTTCATATTTGCCAGTTGCGAACATTGTACCCCTGAGCTCCTCCAATCAGAATGAAAAGCAGGATTGTGTCAGGTTGGAGATAAAAGAATACGGGTTGCCCACCTATGGCTCATCTGATCCTGTTTGTGAGTGCACCTTCCGCAGAAGTAAAGTCTGCCTTGCTCACCCACTTCTGGGCATGTGTTTGATTTTCTTATTGCACCTTGGAATTTTTTTTTTAAGAGAGAGGGATAGTGAGAGAGAGAGACAGAGACAGAGAAAATCAATTTTTATTGAGTTTTTTTTTAAAAGAGAGAGGGACAGTGAGAGAGACAGAGAAAGAGAGAAACAACTTTATTTAGTTTTTCACATGGCCTTAGTTGCTCCAACATTTAGTCATGTACATGGTGCTGGGGTTTGAACCCAGGTCCTCATGCTTGCCAGGCAAGCACTGAAACCGCTGAGCCACTGCTCCAGTCCTGAGTTTATTTTTTCACATGGCTTTTGTTGCTCTGACACTTAGTTGTGTATGTGGATGCTGGGGTTTGAACCCATGTACTTGTGCATACCAGGCAAGTGCCATAATCGCCAAGCCACTGCTCCAGCCCCACACCGTGGAATTTTTAATAATTTTATTTCTAATAGTGCCATCCTAGTTTGCAAAGTAGTGAGAAATTCACTAATATTTAATGTCTCCCCACCTCTCACTTGCTGCTGTAGATCAAATCCACAGCCTTGCACAGACTAGGCAAACAGGCAAGGCTCATCCACTGAGTTATACTCCTAGCACAACTTAGTAGCATTAATAGACACTTGGCTACCCAAATTCACAATCACTTTTACTACCTTTGTAAATCTGATTGCTATAATTACCTAAAAGCAAAGAAATAGGAAAAAAGGTAAAATTATCTGCATAAAAGGTATGTTCTCTTATGAAAAGAATTGCTCAGACTTGAAAGCATGTAGTAAAAATATTACAAAAAGACTTAAAGGAATCATAAATGGCCATCAGGGTTCATCAAGCACTGAAAAGAAAATCCAGACTTTAGAAGTTGATCACCAAAGCCACCAAAACCAGAAATAATTTTTCACCTACATAGTAAATCTGCATGTGTGTTAATGGAAAGTTTACTATTATTAATGGGCCAAATCACAGACTACATTTTGGAGTATTTTGGGGGGGGGGGTACTGGTGATTGAATTCAGGAGCACTCTACCACTGAGCAACTGCTACATCCCCAGACCTTTTTACTTTTTATTCTTAGACAGGGTCTCACTGAGTTGTCCAGCCTGGCCTCAAACTTGAGATCCTCCTTTCACAGCCTCCCAAGTAAAAGGCATTCCAGTTACGTGCCACAGCACTGAGCCAGAACAGTTCTAACACATATATACTATACTAAATGTGCATTTACTGAGCACATCACGTGTGCCTAATACATACAAGAAACCTCGATTATATTCTCATTTACAACATGACTAGAGACTATCACAAATGAAAACTGTGACACTTTTCCTTTAACCCTGCTCTTCCCTCAACATGGAAAATCTTTTTAGTCAGCTTTTGCTACTACAACTAAACAACCTGACAAGAACAATTTTAGGAGGAAAATTTTATTTTGAGGGCTCACAGTTTTGGAGGTCTTAATCCAAAGAAGACCAGCTCTATTCCCCAGGGCTTGAGGCGAGGCTGAACATCGTGGTGGCAGGCATTGTTCCCAGGAACAGAGACCTCAAGGTATCATATCTTGAAGCACAGCAGAGAGAGAAACTCCACACCAGATACAGAATATATACCCCAAAGGCATGCCCCAATCATCCACCTCCTCCAGCCACACCCTACCAGCCTAAAGGGTTTAACTCACTGATTAGGTTGTTTTTTTTAACCCAACCATATCACCTCAGCCTTCCCAAATTGTCTCACATGGGCATTTGTGAGACACCTCACATTTAAACCATAGCAGAAGCTTCCCCTTTCTCTATCTGCCCAAATTTCACCCAGTCTTAATCTATCCTGTCTAATGTTCTAGATGTGGAATACCTATAAAAACTTATAGTATAATATAACATAATTATAACCATTGCAATATGAATATAATTATATTAAATGTAATAATTTTAACTATATATAGATGAATCTAGATTATAATTTCCAAGCTATTTCAATGTACCTGTGTCAATTTTGTCAAAATATTTGCAGAATTGAAAATTTGGGACTCATTTCATCTACGTGACATACTACAAACATTGTCATTTATATGACTTCACTAGTCCTTCTAAAAACTGTGTGAATTAGGCATCTGCACTTCTCAGAGAAGGAAATTCTTACCTAGTAAAGGCAGAAGTTCTCAAATATATACTCTCCAACCCCAGAGTCACTGCTCTCACAACCACAACTGTGCTGCCTTCTTTGAGCATAGTGGTGGGCAAACTTGAAAGGGCCAGATAGTAAATATCCTTAACTTTGAATGCCATGAAATCCCTACCTTAAGTCTGGCACTGACGCAAAAGCGGCCATAGATAATAAGCAAATCCAGTGGGCATGGCTGACTCAATAAAACACCGTTCATGAAAACAGGTACACTGGATTAGGCCTATGGGTCATTATTTATCTAGTTCTTCGTTTCTTAAATGATAATAGTTTTAGTCAGCTTGTTCAGTGCTGTGACTACAAGACCTGACAAGAATAATTTTAGGAGGAAAAGCTTATTTGGGAACTCACAGTTTCAGAGATCTTAGTCCATAGATGGCCAGTTCCATTCCTCAGGGCTCAAGGTGAGGTTGAATATTGTGGCAGATGAGTGTGGTGGAAGGAAGTGGCTCCAGGAAGCAGAGAGACTCCACGCCAGACACAAAATATATACCCCAAAGGCAGGCTGCCAATGACCCACTTCCTCCAGTCACACCCTCCCAGCCTACAACTACCAGTTCAGAGATTAAATCACTGATTGAGTTAAGGCTCTCATAACCCAATCATTTCACCTCACACTCCCTGGATTGTCCCGCATGAGTTTTAGTGTGAGGGTGTCTTCGCCCAAACTATAACAATAATCTATCAGTATCTGTTAAAAATGGGAAGTCTCAGGTCCTACCCAATACTACCAAATCAGAGACTCAGGTAAGGAGCCTAGTGCTATGCCTTAACAAGTCCTCTAGAAGATTGTGTTGCTTGATAAATTTGAGAACCACTATTCACCTTTCTCAGTACCCACAGGGAACCCTCTCAAAACAGTAAAACCAAGGAGGTTAATATATTTTATTTCACAAAAAGTCCTCCCTCTTAATAATTTCTCTTCCCTTAAGTTTCTACCCCAATATCTCAAAGTTTGCCTAACCCAATCCTAGTGTACGTTGGCTGTAATTGCCATCCTGCTGCTGTAGACCCATCTTCCTTTTCCCCAATATCTGGCACTCAGTTTCCCTTTTGAATTCTGCATCAATTAAGGTAACACAAGCTCACACAGTTTAACACATGCTCACCATTTCAAAAGCACCCTCCCGTCAGGCACTTCCAAACTGGCAGGGACTGAGGAGGTTTCCTGTCTCTGCCACATGTCCTAGGATCACCCTTCTCCTGCTCTGCCCTTTCTGTCACCCTCCACCCCCATTTCCATGCCCAAACTTTAAAGCAAATGACAATTCTTTCAAGTTCTTTCAGGAGCAAAAACAATTCTTTTTCTCACATTACCACTGAATAATTCTTTGCCCAATCACCATCACTGCTTTCATAGACTGTTTCATACCACAACAGAAATAGAAAAACAGCTGTGACCCTGTAGTTTGCCCTACAGAGGCAAAGCACATGCCATATCTTTGCTTCTCCCCTCTCTGCCTGTGTTATCATTGAAAGTGTGAACTTTCAAAAATTCTACCAGTCTTTGGACTGATGAAAAGTCACTTAGAAAATGATATTCACTCTTTTTTACTACAAAAGGTTTAGTTGAGATAGGGATGTCACAGAGTGGGGATGCCAATGGGGGTACAAGAAAAGCAAAACACTTTGCCTGGTAATCAGGCTCCCCAGGGTTAGGAGATCACCAGCTTGACTTTCACTAACTACACCCCCAGAAACAGCACTGGCAGGACTGAGTAAGGATAGGGAACATGCTAGACAGCAAGACAAACAGGAATCCCAGGGGACAACCACTTGGTGGGAGTCTGGTGCCCATGGACACCAACAGCTATCAGTAGTGTCTATCATAAAACACACCATTGGCTTACCATCCTCAAAGTGTTTCTAAAATTTGGTTGCCTATGACATGAATATAACACTTGGGAAAGAAAAGGAGAGTTTATCATGTTCAGGGAGGAAGTATTTGGCCTTACTGGGATGCTCTAAATTCAGAACATGCATATAGATGAGGAGGAGAATGATGGCAATTATTTGTGTGTGTGTGTGAAGACCTTACCTCCTCCAGGATCTAACACAGTCAAAAAATTATATTACTCTTTCATTATTTCTAATTTTTTTGTACTAAGGATTGAACCCAGGGGCACTTTACCACTGAGTTACATCCCCAGTCTCTTTTGTTTTTTATTTTTTTTCTTTTTTTTTCAAATTTTTTATTTTTGAACAACCTTACAAGATTTTAACAAAATAATATAAAATGTGTATAAATTGTGTATATATTCTGGATATTGCAGTTATCCCCAGGATTGTTTTTTATTTTGAGACAGGGAATTACCAGACTGCCGAGTGTTAGATAGAACTTGACGTAGGCAATGCCATTTTGAATCTTATCCTCCATGTGAGAACAAGACCCAGTTAATCCTGAAACTCTGGACCCACCTAATCACTAAACCCTGGACCTGCCTAACCCTAAACCCCAGACCTACCTAATCCTAAACCCAGACCCACCTACTATACCCACCACCATGTAAAGAAATCATAAATACTAAATCATAAGAAAGAATCCTTCCCTGAAAACTTTCTAGCAATACCCTAATCTTCTTTCCCCTTAGTCCTCTATATCTACCCCAGTCTGTAAGCAGAGAATAGGTCTCCGACTCTACTGGGTCCCCCTCTGCAGGTTCATCCCAATAAACGTGTTGTACTGTTGAGCCACGGCCACTCTCCTCTCTCTTTATTTCCTCTGCTCACTTGTTTCCTTACATTGTGTGCCAAAACCCAGGACCTGTGTTCTGAGGTTCCCACCAAGGGTGGTCTCTCTGGACCATCCCTTGAACTCAACCCAGTCTCTCTCACTCTCTCTCGCTGTCTCTCTCTCTCCTTTTTCCTTCCCTTTCTACCACTTCTCCCTCTGGTGGCTCCAGTAAGCACTATCCACATTGCTGGACATCACATGCACCACCAGCCATTGCTCATTGGATAAGTGACCCCTCCCTTCCGGGTTCCAGGAATCCCCACCAGTTTCTGTCTCTGGGGATACTGTTCCCCTGAGGACACTGTTCCTCCTGAAAAATCCTAGCACTAAATCTTAACCAAGTGATTAATGACTTGCATTCTTTGTGGACACCCAAGATTGCCTGCCATTCTCCTGGACATTCTGGGAATGACCTTAGAGAAACCAAATTCCTGTGAGGATGCCCCTTGGTTTTGGTCTTTCTCTCCATCAGAGACCCTGGGGGTTCTCCTCAATCCATTTTGTCCAAAATGGGCCAAGCTTCATCAAAAGATTCTACCGGATACCATCTTGGGGTACCTTCCTAACCAGACCATGGCTCTCCAGCCCCACCAAACCTTCCACTAGACACCCCATTGGAGTGCCTTCCAAACCAGACCCTGAGTCTCTAAGACACAGTCAAAGCAAGGTGTTCTTTGTAATATTGCTTGGTCCCAGCATAAATGGGACAAATACTATCACTGGCCTGAAATGGCACATTTGACTCCCAAATTCTCAGAAATCTTAAACTCTCAACTGCAATGGCAAATGGGCCAAGGTCCTGTATGTCCAGGCCTCTGCTTCAGGCTTGGTACCTCTACTCCAGATTTTTCTCTGCTCACACTATTCAACTTTTCACATTCTTCTCCTCAATGAGAAACCCTTCAGGGCATTCTTCTCTTGGGACTCCTTCTTCCTTGGGAGTTCTGCTTCCTTTCTGTTATTCTAAAATCTGTCTGATCCTGTGTTCATAAATCTCATTACTCAAGCTAGCAAGAACCCACCCATGCACCCTCTCTGGTCCGTTTATAGGGCTTCACCAAGGATCTATGGAAGGATAAGTAAAGTGGATAAAGGAGCTCTCATGTCTCTTCTCTGTGCTTAGTGTACAAACTATTTTTCTTTCTCCTTTGCAGAAATGCCTCTTCCACATGTATACTCTGGTGTTCAGGCTACTCCCAGCTACTTTATATGTCCTACTAATCCTCAATTCTTTCACCCTCTATCTCTCCAGTCCCTAACCCCAAATTTGTCTCCACTATTGGTCTTGAATGCCTAAATCCATGTATTTTGTTTAGTCTTATTTTGTCTAACTAGAGGGTTTTTTCCCTAGCCCTCTGTTTTTCCTTCTGTCTTTATTCGGGGCAATTAAAAGCTCTAAAATCTCTGTTTCCTTTCAATTTTTATGTATATTTGTGCACACTTGCATAAGTTGTGTCTATGTCATGTCTACATGTGTTTCTTGTCTAAAACAGTACCAAAATTGGCATATAGATAAATGAGTGCTCATAAATTAAAGTTAACTTTTGGTTCACATGACTTAAAATGGTTCAACAGCATAAGGTTAGTGAAGGGTAAATCTCAAAGTTTCTGATTGGGTTGCCTGTGGTTAGCACAATCAATTGAAATTATTTTAGGTTCTTTTCTAAGATATGCCAGAACATCTATGTAACAAGGTTTCATAAAACATTACTCTGCTCTTGTCCTTCAAGACAATCCATGGTGTCAGGTTTTATTGTGTAGAGAAATCTCCGGTGAAATATACAACTGTTATTTTGGTTTATTACCATAATAAGTATTCTAAGTTTTGCTTCAAAGGTTAAACCTGGTTAATATAAGGACATCAGTATAATTGTGATGGTATTATTAGTTTCTTTTTCTGTTTGCCCTCCATGTACACAAATCTTTTGAAGCATGAAACTTGGGAGAGCACTTTACCAAGTTGGTGTTTCCAGACTAAAGTTGTCTACAGCAGGGATCTCTTTTCAGACTGGTATAGAAACAACAAATTAGGTTTGAATTTTTTATGTCATTTAATGCTTTGTGATTAGATATCTCATTATAATCTCTAATAGAAGAATTCAGTTTGCTTGAAGGTTGACAATGTGGAAAATTGTATAGGTTTGAATAGAGCCCCACCTTTCCTGAGGTAAGTCTCTGCTTCACTTCCTATTCTATTTTAGAATGATTCAAAACTAGGCAAAACTTAAACTCATTTAAGATGAGTTGAAAGGATACATTTACAGATCTTCAAGGAAGCAAAATAGATACCAAAGATATTAATGTTAAAGAAATTGCTTGTTTCTTGGTTTAAAGCTAAGCGTTTTGGAGCTTATTAATTCCACTTTATATTTTCCTTATAAGCTTTATAAGTGTTGCCCGTTAATGTTTTGCAGAAGTGCTAATTCTAACAGAAAAACCTGAGTTAAGACACACTATCACCTACAGGACAGATAAGATATAATACTAACTTCTAGTAGTGTTACTGACCCTAATTAAATGAAAGGGGCTACTATAAAACTGTACACATTAAAGATCAGTACTCCCACTTTTAAGACTGGTAAAACTGGGCTGCGGGGTGTTTAAAACCAAAACTTGAAGACCAAAGTCTAGGAAGTAAAAGGTAAAGGAGAAACAGCCAATATTTTGACCCTGGCCTTTAGAATCAGCCAGGATCCAAAGAACTATGAGACAACCTTTGCCTTGTATCTCTGAGTCATGTGACCTCCTAATCAGGAGGATCATGAGGCCCCAGAGGAAACCAACCAGTGCACATGCTGCAAAGAACAAGGTTATTAGAAAGGGAAATATCCCTGATGCTTCCAAGGGAAGCCACATGAGTGGTCAGCAAGTCCTGACCCATCCTTGCAGAGGGCACAATTGGTACAGCAAGGCTGAAGGAGCCCAGAGGCTTCTCACACACCCTTGAGAGTGGCTTCCTAAGGAATCTCAGCTGACCCTAATAGAAGACAAAAGGTCAATTTTGACCAACTTGGTCTTAAGCACCTGACAGGAGAGTTAGAACCAAAGCACAGTCATACTTAAAAAAGAGATATAATTAGTATCTCTGGTTCAGGGATTTCGGGTATTTGGGTTCATTCACTTCGTTTTGTGGCAACAGGATGGAAACAGTGTTTCAACATTGCTATCTATAAATGTAAACCAGAAAATATCTTTAAATATGTATTATTTTTTCATTGTACATTTTAGAAAGAGAGTGTCTAATTCTACAAAACTTGTTACTATTTTGATTGAGACTATATCATGGTTGTGTTTGGCTTCATTGTCTGTGCTCTATGAGTTGTATGATATCTTTTTATGAGCAGCATTCCTCTTTTAGGAATAGATATGCTCCTCCTTTGTCTGCCATCAGGAGATCTAGTGCTCGGTCGTTCTGCAAGGAAACTTGGGCAACAGATATTATTTGTCTTTGTAGGGAGGCAGCAGATGCCTCCACTGCCTCTTGGAGTTGCTGTTCTGGCCGCTGGGTGGCAGTGACTGCACTGCCAGAGGCAGTGAGTGAGAAGGCTAGGGAAATTCTGACCACCACTGGTAAGAAAATGGCTCGTTTCACCCTAGGGAGGGGATTCTGAGCAAACCAGATTAATTCAGCTTCACTGTATAGCATCAGCTGAGGAGCTAAAGCTGAGAGCACACAGAAAGCAAAGGGCATGTTAGAACTTAAGTTTTTGTCAGGATGCCATTACACCAAAAAAAAAAAAAAATATATATATATATACATACATACACTAGAGGAGAAAACATTGAAGAAAAGAACTGAATGGTTCAGGTGCAAGGTATCAAGATAGAGGAACTGTAACAGTAAGAAAAGTTCTTTGAAGAGTTGTGAAAAAGGGAACCCTCTCCAAAGGTGGCATTCAGCTTTTAAAACGGCTTATGTATCCTTGGACTGTAGTCCCATGTGAATTCCACAAAACAGCTTACTCTTTAGTGTTAACTTCTGTCTGGTAGAGATATTTCCTTTGGCTGTGTAGCCTCTTAGTTTTATTTACCTTTGAGAGAACTAATAAGCATGCGCTTCTAGTAATGTTTTAAAAAAGAGCCATTGATTCTGTTGCTAAATGTCCATGTAGGACTGAGCTTTGGTTATACTCTCCTGCCAGGTGTTTAAGACCAACTTGATTAAAATTGATCTTGTTCCTAGCTATTGCTTTAAGTCAACTGAGACTGCCAGGGTCATTCTTGAGGAACTTGTGAAAAGCCTCTTGGCTCTTCTACCAGTTGTGCCATCTGCCAGGATAAATCAGGGTCTTGCTGACTACATGTGGCTTCGCTTGGAAGCATCAGGGACATTGTCTATGAATGATGATCCTCTTTGCAGTGTCCACTGATTGACTTTCTGTTCTCTAGAGTCACTTGATCCTCCTGATAGGGAGGTCATGTTATCCAGAGTTGCCAAGACCTGTAGAGAAGACTCATTGTATCCTGAGCTTTGGCTGACCAAATAGGGAAAGGCCAAAATATTGACTATTTCCTTAACACTTTAACTATCTTAACTTTGGTAATCTGGTTTTGGTATTAAACATCCAGCAGGCCAGTTTCACCAGTCTTAAAGTGGGAATACTATGCTACAGTTTTATAGTTATCCACTTTTGTTTAATAATAGTAGAAGTCAGCATTAAATTGTATCTGTCCTGTAAGTGATGGCATTCAGGTTTTTTCTGTTAGAAGCAGTACTTCTGCAAAACACTAATTAGCAACAGCTTTAGATATAGAGAGAATGAGAGGGGAGGGTTTGGAGGAGGAGGAGGAGGAGCCATAGCTGTATGTGGAGGGACTGTAACTTTGGGAGGGGAGGAGGAAGAGGACTGATGGAAGTGGGGGGGGGGTGAGAGCACAAATCCCAAAAGGCCTGAACATGTGGCATCTCTGACCATTTCCCTGTCTGGTGACAGTAATTTCCCAAATTAGTGGAGATTTGAAAGTCAAAAGTACCAAAGTGTCGAGTATAAGACCAGCCGCTTATAGTATAAGTCTTGAGAGAGTCAGGCAGGTGGAGGCCAGACATCTCAGCCCACAGGGGCAGGGAACAGAATGGGTGGGAGATCTGTGCCACACAGGACTTATGGACAGATCACCTGTGAAGGAATTAGCATTTCTCATGGCCTTTCAGTATTACCTGGGGGCAAACAGGAGCAGAAAGAGGAACCGGTGGCGTGGTCTGTGGCATGCATGACTTTGGACAGACCCCCATGATGCAGAGTGTAACTGCAAGTCAAGGGAAATGTAAAGGTCTGATGCCCTGCACCACATCCAGCTGCCTGAGACTGACTTAACATCTAGGAGCCATCTTCAAATGCAAAAAAAAAAAAAAAAAAGAAAGAAAGAAAGAAAGAAACTTCATACAGCCAAAGCAATACAGATCAGTGACCTGGATCCTTTTCAATGTATCCTGAATATTTCAAGCCCACACAATGTTCCAGTTACATTGTGTTCAGTATAATGCAGTAACCAGTGTAACTTGAATTTACGTGTACAAATGTGTTCTTTTAGATTAAAGGTGTGCTATTCAATAAGGAATACTACTACACATTTTTGAAAATCAGTTGTGAATCATCTAGTTAAATTATAATCGATTCTTACATTAACACATTTTGGAAAATATTGTGAATTTCCTATATGCTCACAAAATAATTTATTAGCTACTAAACAAGTTCATTTTTAGCAGCAAATCCTTTATTCTTTGATCAATATGCCTAATTAAGTTTGTGGAGTTGTGCAGAAATCTCATGGATAATTCTTATTTAGTTATTCCCAAAAGGATGAATCAATGTGACATACCCATTTACATACACCAAAGAAACACCTTGCCTTTTCCATACTATATTCTTGACAAATAACAGAAATTTTGAAACACATTGTACTCCGTTGGTGGTAAATTAAATAAAGGGAATCATGGTATAGTCTCATCTTGTTTTCAAAACTAATTTTGAAAATGGATAAACGATTATATTTTACACCATTTTAACCTTGACTACTTTTAGTTAGCAATCTTTTAAGATTGATTCCATAATTTCTCTCTCTCTCTCTCTCTCTCTCTCATCTTCATTATACTTCTCAAAACATAGGACATTTTATTTAAATTGAAACAATGAAGTCAAACGGTTTCTGATGGGAAATAAATCGAATTTGGCAGTTTGATGTGAAAATAGATCCTGTTCATTAGGTTTTATAATAAACATTTTCAACTTGAATGAACTAAATCTGTAGCTGAAAACTTTTTGACAAAAACATAATTTAAACACCTAAAGAAAAGCATTTAATCCAAGATTCTTCATAAAAATAAACAAAGTTTAGATTTTCCTCAAACTTTGAATATATCCAGTTAAACAAGCTATATTTCACTGAAAAAGAAAGTCTAATTCATAGCAACTTGATATTTTGATAAAGCCTATGGAATATTTCCCAGAAATTGAATATGTACAAGAATAAGGACTAGGTAAACAAATTCTGTTAGGTAAGTTTTCAATTGCTTGATGTCAATAAAATTGAGTGAGGGGGTTGGAGCAGGGGCTCAGCGGTTAAGGTGTTTGCCTGGCCTGCGCAAGTACCTGGGTTCAAACCCCAGCACCCATGTACACAACTATGTGACAGAGCAATGAAAGCCATGTGAAAAAACTCAATAAAAATTGATTCTCTGTCTCTCTCTCACTGTCCTCTCAAAAAAAAAATCTTTAAAATAAAAAAAAAATTGAGGACCTAATTGAATATTCAGCTTATACATGACCAAATTTAATCTCTTGAGGTCAAGATCATAATGTAAAAAAATGACCTACGACAAAATCCAACCACTATGTGAAGGTGGTTTCTCAGGTCACACAGCTGTAACAATTAAAAATAGGAACAGAATTGATGATCAACCCTTTTGCTTCTAATAACAAGACATACTCATCCACAGATGCATGATAAAAAGGAATACTATCCATTTCACGGAGGCATGTTTTCTAATGAAAACGTACATTCGACATAACAACTACGAAAATTGTAATTTTTATTGTTTTGGTCGAACTCATAATAATTTTTAAGCTAACTCAGGCCCAAACCCAGGCGATCTGCCGGCTGTGCAACCTTGTGCAATTTACAAGGGCCTGGGTCTCCAGTCCTGCTGGTTGGGGAGTGCAGTGTGGCCAAGCCCTCAGGATTTTTCTCGAAGCGCGGCTACACGAGCTTCACCCGTTATTACGGAAATCGAGAGCAAACCCTTGGACTAAAAGCCGGGGGCGTCTTCACAGACCGGAAAGGGGTGGAGGGCAGGGTGCAGCCGTAGGCCGGCTAGGGCGACGGAAATGCTGAGCGGCGACCATCCCGGGTGGGAGGAGCGACTCCGGGGAACCCAGCGGCGACTCCGGGGCACTGCACCCGGCAGGACCTCCGGCTGAGGGCGCAGCCTCGCGGGACTTTGCAACTAGCGGTCTGGCGCTGGGCTCGCTGTGCAACGTCCGCGGACCTCTCCTGCCCGGTGCGACGGCAGAAGAGCGTCCCACACCGCCGCCCTGCTGGGCCGGTTTGGCCAGAGCCTCACCGCCCGGCCCCGGCCCTCCCCCAGCACGTGCCAGTCGGCCTCTGAGGCCCCGGGCGCGCTCACGACCATCGGGAGTGCTACCTACTGTCGGCGAAGCACACCGCGGCTCTGCCTTCCGGGCGCCGCCGACACCGCTTCCGGCGCAGCTCAGCCACCAGAGGGCGCCCGCGCCCGGATGCGGCCGGAACTGGCCGTGCGCGGCCCCCGTAGCCGGGCTGCGTCGCTCCTCCACCATCTTTTTCTCCCTTCCCTCGGTTCCCTTTCACTTCCGGGGTTGCTCTGGATCCGCTGGTTCCATATCAACATCCCGTTGGCTTCCGTCAGGCGGCGGGAGCTGAGTAGCCGCTGCCTTCCAGGAGCGCCCGGCAGGGCCCGCACGCTCCCCGGCCCAGGCCGCCATGGCCACCAACCCGCAGCCTCAGCCGCCGCCGCCGGCGCCGCCGCCTCCCCCGCCCCAGCCGCAACCGCAGCCGCCGCCGCCGCCGCCGGGCCCTGGGGCCGGCCCGGGCGCGAGCGGGGCGGGCGGCACCGCGACCGGCGCTGGGGACCCGCAGCTCGTGGCCATGATCGTGAACCACCTCAAGAGCCAGGGGCTCTTCGACCAGTTCCGCAGGGACTGCCTGGCCGACGTGGACACCAAGGTGCGGGGGCTGGGGCTGGGGGCGCCGGAGCGCTCGGAGCCCGCCTTCCGGGGCGCCGTCCGCGTTCGCCCGGGTCCCTCGCGGCGCGCGCCCCGCTCGGAGTTGCCTTGGCAGCGCTTCATTTTTGAGCTGCACGGTGCGGCTCGCACTGCGCGAAGCGTGCAGCGTTCATTCATCCGCCTGCCCTTGCTCCTTTGACCGACTGGTGGGTGTTAGGTGCATCCTTCTTGCCAAGCACTGCTTGGGCTCTGGAATTACACCGCTCTGCCGAGCAGGACTAAGTCATTGTCCGTAGGCAGAGAGCTTTGGAAGCACTGCTCCCGCCAGTGCTGGTTTGCGTCCATTGTCATCTCGGGTGATTTGTTCTTGGGTTCACTTTGCATCCAGGTTCATTCATCTGCTCTCTTCAAGGTTCCTGGGCCTTGTGTTTGTCTTTTGGAGAAATCAGTCAGTGCTAATTGAATAAATTACTTCCAGTGTGTTTTGCTGAATATCGGGTGTGGGTAAGGAGGCAAATCTGGGTAGGAGATGGGTATCTAGTAGTGACTCCCCAGCTAAACTCGTTTTTTAGTGTATTGAGAAAACAGCGCCATTCATTGAGGAAAGGGTGGAGGGAACTGTCTGCTAATAATGAAGAGGGAAAGCAGGAGAGAATGAGTTCAGGAGAATAGGGGAGACAGGGGAAAGGTCAGCAAAGATGTTCCCTGTCCAAAAGAGGAGTCTAAAAAGGGAAGGGACTTTGTACCAAATGTCAGAGTAAAGGGAGCATTAGCAGGAACAGGTCAACTAACTGGGTTTGGCAATGAAAGAACAGAAGACAACTGGGAGGAGTAATCAGTGAGATGCATGTGAAAAGCAGAACCTGGAACTTTGGAGGCAGGTGAAGTGGGAAGCCTGCTGGAAAGTTGTTTTGTTGTTTCTTTTGGTTTAAATCCAGTTTGTCTTGGCATTATGATGATGATGAGGTTTGTTCATTGAGTGTTTGGTCTGAGAAGCGTTGTTTCTTTTCCGTGGTGGTGGGGGGCGGGTTATAGCATCTGCACATTCTTCCCAGCCTTTGAGATGAATGCACACAGTTCCACCACTTCTAGTAAAAGCCTTTCAGAACACCCCCAGGAAGGACCACAGCAAAGAAGGTGCCTTCTTGGGGAATTAGAGTTTTTATACTACAGAGAATTTGATTTATTCAAGGGTCCTCTATCTAGGAAGTATGTAATTTTCCTATTTTGTTTTAGGAACAAACTGACTAACTTTTTTTTAGCACAGTCGTCTTTTTGTGTTTGTTTCTTTGTTTTGTTTGTGGTGCTGGGGATTGACCTTGGGAGTTTGCACACGCTACATAATTGCAGTAATGCTGAGCTGTATCCCCAACTCTTATTTTTTATTTTGAGACCAGATCTTGCCAACATACACATCCTTTTAAAACTGATACCAGTTGCCTTTTGTTGATTATTACTTAATGGGAAAAAATTAGACATGGCCAAACATTACCCACATAAAGCTAGTCATTATTCAATAAGTAGAGATTCCATTTTGCTATTCTCAGCCTATAAATCTTTGTGTTGCTATTTGTGTATACAACTTGAAATTTTTAACACACTGATTGGGAGAGAGCTTCGGTATCTAACACTTGATTTTTATTTGTCCCATGCCCATTTGATGTTATTGTTGTGTCTATAATATCGCTGCCAGACTCTCTAAAGTAGATTATTAAAACCTTTCTTGGGGGTAAGGTGAAGAACGGTAAAATGAAAGCTAGGGACTTTTCCCAAGAAAAATGTGCATTTCTACTTTTAAGATACTGTCTTAATTGTTCAAAGTGGTCAATTATAGGCAATTTCATGTAATTCAACCTACTATGTAGGACTTCAGGGACCACAGAATAAGAGTAGAACTGAAATGACACCCTCCTCTCAGAAAACAAGAAATATCTGGGTATGGTTGAAGTTCTTCCCTCACTTCTCATATACTGTCACAAGCTCTCACGATCAATCTCTCCCTCCCCCCTTTTCTTCCTCTCCATTAGCAATTTTATTGTTTTTAATTGTACTTAAAATATTCTTTTGAGTACCATTTTATATTCCTTTTTCTTATTTGAAAAAAAAAGTATAAATAACATTCCCTGTTCAAGCAAAAGAGCATCCTGGTTTCTCATCTGACACTTAAGATATGATGCTTTTGATAACTGAACCTGAAAGACTGACCAGTTTTCTGTCAAAAACTCTGACCAGTAGTATATAGATTTTCAGCAGTATATGTTAGTCATATATATGAGAATTAAGACATTTGATACCTGTCAGATACCTGCTCTCCAAGAGAAAAACTGCCCAACCCATTGGTTTTTATGTTTCTTTATTTTGTTTTGTTTGAGAGAGGTAGAGTGAGAGAGAGAAAGTGAGAGGTTTTTTTCTTTTTTTTTTTAAATCTGGTTTTGTTTTCCTCACACTTATGTGGTGCTGGAGATTGAACCTGAGTCTTTGTGGATGCCAGGCAAATGTTCAAGCACAGAGCCTTCTCTCCAGCCCCCAACTCAGTTTTTAAACAGGATGAAAAGTATCTAAGTCTGCTTCTACAACAGTAGACCACAGCTCCCTCTTCCCTCCAGAAAGAAAGAAAGACTATCCTGGGATCATTGATGGTTCCTAACCAAGGAGATCTGTCTATGGCAGACCAAATCAACTCTAACCACCAAAGGAGTTAGATCCTTGAGTCACCCAAAGATCTAACTTCTGCTAATGCTCTTGCATTGTAAACTAAAGTTCTCAGATCTCTGGAGCAAGCCTCATGGTTTCAAAGCATTATGATTTCTTTATATTGATTAGCAACTGGAAAGTATGAGTAGGGACGATCAAGAGGCCCATCACTGTGTCCTAGGCAGAGAGCTTTCCAAGAAGTATGACTCCTCTCTTCACAAGTATCCCCAACTAGAATACTTTCTCAGTGGCACATGGCTCTTGGTCAGTTTATTCACCCAAAAAAAGATTCACTGAGCAATACCTATATACTATGCATGGTTTTCAGTGCTGGGGAGTACATCAGTAAACCAAAAATACAAGTGTCACTGACTACGTCCTAGCAGAGAAAAATGGACAATAAGTAACGCATGAAGGCTCCTATAGAAAAGAAAATAAAGCAAAACAAGGGGAGAAAAGGCTTAATGTTTTGCTTTGAGTTAGTTGTTCAGGGAAGGTTTCAATTCAATGATATTTGAGCTTTCCCTGAAGGAACTGATGCATTCCAATAGAGAGATGGGGAGTGCAGAAGACCCGGGCAGAACCTACTGAGAGGGAAGGTGCACCTCTTTCCCTCCACAGATTCTGCAAGCTTTAGACTCCAACGTAATTTATTTGGCTTTTTTTCTTGATCTGAGAAGCCATTAGAATGCTTTGAGCAAAAGGACATGATCTGTCTTATGTTTTAGGAAGGTTCACCATGGGCAATTATTAACAAAATTCCCTTTTGTACTCTTTCATGAGCTGCTTTGGACAATGAATTATATGGTTACCCTAATTTTAAAAGATCTACAGTCCTCTGTTGGAAAAAAGACCTTAGGTAGGTAGGCAAGGGTAGACAGGTTAGTTACTGAAATCCAGAGGACAAGAGTATCTTGGGCCAGAGTAGCACCAGGGAAGGTGGTGGAAGGTAATCAGAGTCTGAATGTATACTGATAGTTCTGATAGCATTTGCTAATGGAAAGGAGGACTTGACAACAAGAAAAAAATTATTATAGAGAGATAACAGTGCTAAATGCATTGTGATATCTGAGACTAGTGTTTGCTGAATTTAGGAATACTGGAAAGAAGTATTACGCTTTAGAATCATTGGGGAGAAAAATTAGTTTTAGTTCACATTAATTTTGAATAAGTGGAGAGGAGCATGAGAAGTGATGGTGAGATGTTCCCATAGAATATTTTTATTCTACAGGGACAGACGTCAACCACAGTCAGAATATTGAAAGTATGAAAGAACATCTAGGGGTGGAATTTTTGTTGTTCTGTGTTAGAGCTAGTTACCCAGTCATCTAAGAACTCATAATTACTTGTCTACTAAGCAGTGTGAAAATAAAAAATAAGGCAGGGAGAGGAGCAGGCTTACACTCAGGTGTAGAGATAAATATTTCCCCTTCCCCAAAATACAGTGCAATGAAAGGATGGCTTGAATGGTTGTATGTATAGAAGATGGAACACGGAAGAAGGGTCACATTGGGTGTCAAGATGACCTCCCAAATGAGGTTGAGCTCTGAAGGGCAGGAGTTTCCCACAGAGGCAAGTAGGGAAGATGGTATGTGCATGAGAATTTATTGCTGGAGAATTAACTTTGAAAGGCAAATGCAGCAGATAGCAGGTGAGATGGTACTGTTTTTGCCTAAAATCATTCAAGGACAAACTCATCTCCATTAAGAGCCATATGAAGAAGTCAAGATAAGGACCGTGAGTGGCAGAGACAACCTCTAGAAACTAAGGGTGGTCCTGAGTGGTGGAACATTCCTTCTAGACAATTCCCTTTTAAGTAGAGATGACCTATACCTGTCCTCTCTGCTCCCCTTATCAGGGGTTCTCAGCCTTAGCACTGTTAACATTTTGGGGAGAATAGTTCTTCGTTGGGAGCAGAGTGGGGGGGCACTGTTCTGTGCATTGTACAAGGTTCAGTACCATTCACTAGATGCCAGTAGCATTCCCCTCAGTTTTGACAACCAAAAGTCTGATATCGCCAAACATCAGAGAGGTAGGGGAGGCTTGAAATCGCTTATGGTGAGAGCCACTGCCTTACATTTAATGCCTAGTTCGAGTGATTGTCCCTCACTAATTTCTCAAGTCCATGCCTTTCAGAACCTTCTGCCACCCTGGTACAGACCTTCGTCACTCTGGTTATTTCATATTTTCGTAAATGTATTTTGTGTCTTTTTACTCTTTCACTATAGGATGATTAATCATCCAAAGACAGCTACCATGTTACTGCTCCTATGTGTAGTGCTCTCCTGTTCTCTACCTTCTAACTTCAGGCTCCTTCTTGGGTGCCCAAAGCCTTCCAGCACCAGGCCCCAATCTATAAGTCCAACATCATTTCTCTGCTTTTTGTAATTCTCTTCTCCAACAAAATTGGAGTTCCAGATGGCGGGATGGCCGAATGCTCCTGACCCTGCAATTTCACATGCACTTGACTCTTTGCTTATATTGTTGGCTGTATCTTCAAAGAGGGCATTTCTCATCCCAGCTACACTGTGAAACTTTGGAATTGTTTTTTTTTTTTCCTCCAGCTCAAATGCCACATTCTGAATGAAGGCTTACTTCCTGTAAGCCTTTCTCTTTCTTTGTTTCAAATTATCTAAATTAACATGTGTTTGTGTTTTATTCTCTAGTCCTTTGTCTACAAGTGTAAGAAGGGTGTTTTTCTTCTTTGTGTTCCTCATCTCAAAATAACCTCGTCTTAGGGAAAATAGGCAGAATTTGAATGAATATAAGTTATAAGCAGGATTGTCAGGTTGTGAAACTTTGTTGCTTTATTAATAACACTATAAGAGCTGTAAAAGCTGCCTGTTACACAAATTCCTGAGTCTGATACTGATACTGATATTGTGTAACCCTGGAGATTTGTTTTAACATGTATGTTTGTTTTCTCATTCTAGCCTGCCTATCAGAATCTGAGACAGCGTGTTGACAATTTTGTTGCAAACCACTTGGCCACTCATACATGGAGTCCCCATCTCAATAAAAACCAACTAAGAAACAATATTCGGCAACAAGTCCTCAAGTAAGTCTTAGAAGTGGAATTTCTAGGCAGGTTTTAAAGCGTTACAAGTGCTTTGCCTGAAAGCAAAAGCATTGAGTAGAGGTTTATTCACCTGATGATATTAGCAGTTTTGTCAGGTTTAGTGTGGCTCTTCCATGTGATGCAGTATAATTTTGGCATGTGGTCTAATTATTTCACGTTTCTCCTGTTAGTTTTAACAACCTGATTTTGTTTCACTTTTTTTTTTTTTTTACCATAGACCTATGGAAATATGTGAAGAAATGGAATAGCCTGCCTTTTAAAAAGTTCCATGTGTGAACATATGATATTAATAGACTATAAATGTTATAATGTCCCATATAGCTACATTCACAACTATTTTCTTGATCCAGAAAAAGTAGACTTTATTTATTTTTATTTTATAGATAAACATTAAAGATCACTGAAATTAAAGTATTTTCACATAATTTGAGGCCATGTCTTTTTCATTTTACTGATTTAACTGCTATTTATTGATGGTTTAGAAGGGGGGGAAAGTATTGATCTGTCATAGCCATTTTGAGTTAACATAAAATAAAAAGAATAAAAGCTAAAATGTTTACACAGGCCTGAAAAATGATATTTGCTACAAACAAACCTGATTTACAGTTATAGTTATTTTTGAATATAAATAGTTGCCAAGACAAGAAGACTTTCTATACCTGCTTAACACCCCAACAAGGTAAGTTATGTAAATAGCTTCTAGTCTTCCTTCCTTGACAAATGCTTTCAGGTATTTTTTTAAGGATGAAGTGTGACTTATAAACAAACAGTCTGTTTTACACCTGCCACCATTTGATTCCCTCTAGTACAGTAGGAGATGCAAGCCTATCTATTGTGATAGCTCCAAGTTGCAGGAAGCTCCAGAAATAAAAAATACACACCCTAACTAAAAGATTCATTTAGTCACAGGTAATACTAGAAAACAGGAGGCTGGGGCCTTGGACTGTGTCTCCTGGTAAATAAAGGAAATTAACAACAGCTTTGTTGTCTACATTTTAAAGGATGTTTAAGAACCTGTAAGAGAGTCCAGGGGAGATCAAAAGATTCTTTTAGAGGGCTGCATCATAATACCTGTTGGAGAAAAAATCAAAGCTGTTGCAGGAAAAAGAAGAGACAAAAGAGATTGTTGAGTGACAGGCCTGGGGGTTCTCGTATCCAAAAAGACCTGCAGATCAGTGCCATAATAAGCTGCGGGAATGAGTCTTGTGGAGAGGGGTCAGACCTACTGACAGTGCCCCTCTACAGTTGCACATAATTCTATACTTGTATATTGCTTCCATTCAACACTTTGCCTAGCTGCCTCCCTTTTCACAGATCATCCATTGCTTCTTTAAAGCATATTTTGTAGATTCTTGCATTCATTTTCCTTATGTGTAGAAACTACCAATTGGAAGGCACATTTTTTAAAGTGGGGTTCATTGTTACAATTCATGTGTGTACACAATATAACAATATAATTTGATTGATAGTGTTCCCCACTATTTTTCATTTCCCTCTTCTCCCTCTCCTGGTCCCTTTCCTCTATGGAAAACAAACTTTCTGAAATTGCATTTACTCTTCAGCATGCAGTATCTATAAGATAAGGAAAGTCATTTATTGCATTTGAGGGAACAAAACTCAGTCTTTTGCTTGTGAAAATCAGATACTTAAAATATTTCTACCAATGTAAGAGATAGTTACCACAAACTTGTGTTTGGTAAGGGGTAAGCAGTTCTGTGAGGGTCGGTGATGGAAATCTGGAGCAGTCTACTGATGAGTAGGGAGGAACCCCTTCCTCCTTGGACATGTTAGAGGACAGAAAACAGCAGTCGGCTCTTGACAGCTTAGGCACTGCTCTTCCCAGGGCATTTTCTCCTAGCTATGTTATTTATCTTTAAACTATCTTTATTTAAATATCATTGATAAAGTTTTATGTTATGGTGATAATAACATTTTAAAGCTTCGTTAAAGAAAGGGATTATTTGTATGCAAACTGTTGGTGTAGGAATAGATTAGCCTGAGTAAATAACTATTATTTCAGTTTTTTCTTGCATGTACTTTAAGAGATTAAGTTACTAGAGAGGTTGAGCCATCTGCAATTACCATTTTTGTTCTACAGAAATGTCCTAATATTACCAGTCTCACATGGTTTGACTTAATTCCTCATCTCCTAACTCTATTGGAAGAAAATTTTTATTCTGTTTAGGAATTCATTTGTACTGCAGAATCTGAAAATCTTAGATAGCTTTGACTAAAGATCTCAACTGAATTTCAGAGAAAGGCAAGAAAGTAACTTTAACCAGGCAAATTCCAGCTACCAGCATTTTGTCTTTGCCTTTGAGCCTAGAGCTGAAGCTTCTTCCCTATCTGGTGAGACAGCTGTGGACATTCCCCAAGGCAAAAGCCCACTCAGAGAAGTGTGATGTTATCACTAGGCTCCATTTCTTTTTAAGATCGGAGCTCACGTGCATGGGTAGAGGACTAATGTAGACACGTTTTTTTGTTTGTTTGTTTGTTTCCAGAACAAGAGGCCAGAACATAGGTGACAGAGAGGAACACTGAATTAGTACCTTTGTAATGGATGAGCTTTATTTTATGCCATTGCACTTATGCCTTAAAGCAAAACATTCTTAAGATTATTCCTCTGTTTCTTTTCCATCTTCTGCATTTTAAAGATACCTCTTAAATTTGGCAGTGTTTGCAGGATTTGCATTAGGTTCCAGGGTTTTTTTGGTTTTTTTTTTTTTTTTTTTAATCTTAGACATTTAAAAAGTGGGTAACCTACTTTATGCCATCTTGGCTCATTTTTCTCTATGGCCCACATAAGTAGAATTATGGTATCACAAGGTGGCAGTGTGCCTCAGGAAATGAAAATCAAATCCATCCTTCACTCCAGACAGAGCTGTACTCAAAAATAGCTTCAGTAAAATGGAAGGAGAAACATCTTCTCACCCTCTCTATAGAGCAAAACTGAGGCCCAGAACCTGGAAATGAAAAGTGTCTCAGTCTCCCAACACTGTCATTCCTCTCATTCTGTTTTACGAAGAATGTGTGTTCCCTTATTTTGCTTGGACACCTTTATTAGAGAGCTTGTGTCAGATGCTGTCATTGTCTGCTCATTCATCTTTCTGTTGTGTGCATCTCTTCAAGCTGAAACACCTTTCCTCTCTTTCTCTTCTGTAGAAATCAGGATTCAACTCAAAATGTCTCCTTCTGGAGCATTCCCAATTGCCTTGGACATACCAGATGATTGCTCACCCCTTTCCCTGCAATACCTGCTGTATGCAAATGCCTATCATCTTGTGTTGTAACTGTCCATTCGTGTCTGTTCACAAACCAGAACAGGGACCAGGTCTGATTTGTCACTGCTGGGTAGCCGTACGGCGACTGTTACGGAGATGACAATTGTAACCTGATTGCTGAATGAATGAATTATCCTGTATATCTCAGAAAGATAATAAAAGCCAGAAACCTGAAGTTTTAATTGTATTCTTTTCTAAAGTTTTTTTTTTAATTTGACAAAATTATACTTTGTGCCTATGTTCTTCAGAGTTCCTGAAGATTCTAATGCTTAGAAAAGCCTTATGTTTCTCTATTAAAAAAAGAAGAAGAAAGAAAGAAAGAAAAAGTTGCAGGTCCATTGATTTACTTCAGATCCTAAACTCAGCTGCAGTGATTGCTTATTGCTGGGTCCTACGGGCAGAGTGGGAGTGAGAAAAGAATCACCAGTGTACCTGCATGCCAGTGCTGTGTCTGGTTCTAAAGGTGTTTTGTTTCTGTTTCGTCTGTTTTAGTTTTCCACCAGTGGCACAGAGAGGGGCAGTTTACATGCTTTTTTGTATGTATAGTAAATTGTCATTCTAGTGTGAAATTTATTTTCTCTTTTGCACTTTCTATATAACCAGATGAATGGATTAGGGCAATTTAAGGTTGAATACATAGATATAAGAGATGCAGTTTTATTTTATTTAATATAAAATCATCTCTTCACCTTACTCTTAACTCATGCTATTTCAGATCAGGAATGCTGGAGTCTGGTATCGACCGGATTATTTCTCAGGTTGTGGATCCAAAGATCAACCACACATTCAGACCTCAGGTGGAAAAAGCCGTGCATGAGTTTTTGGCCACACTGAATCACAAAGAAGATCCAAGTGGCAGCACAGCCCCTGATGACGAGAAGCCAGATTCCTCTGTCCTCACACAAGGTGCTTTGCTTTTGCTCTGGGTCAGTCCCACTGTTTTTCTTCTTGAACCGAGCCTCAAATAAGGGCTGTTTGGTTCTTTAAAAAGTTGCTCTATTTGACTGCTTTAGTGAAATCTTATTTACTTTAAATATCAACCAAGCTCCTCAGCTGGTGCAACACTCCTTTTTTTGAAATTGATTTAAAATGATATAATATGAATGTGTGTGCAGGTTATAATAGAGGGAATAACTAAAGTAATAGGAAAGATGCTCTTCTGGGAACTACATCTTTCTCAGGTTTGCTGGTGCCCTTCCTGATATCTGTGTTAAAGGAAGTAGAGAATTCTGAATATGTGTGCCAGCACTGGTTCCTGGAAACCTAAAGGAGTACCAATCGTCTGCACAGCGTACGCATTGTGAAAATGGCAGTGTGTTCACCTCTGCATAAATGTACTCTAAATTTTTTTTCCCCCTTTAAGGTGTCCCTGCTCCTGGGCCCAGTGCTAATGTAGCCAAGGATGCCATGTCAATCTTAGAAACCATAACTTCGCTTAACCAGGAAGCTAATGCTGCCAGGGCTTCAACAGAAATGTCCAGTGCCAAGACCAATGAGAGACTGTCAAAAAAACTCTCATCTCAGCCAAACAGTGAAATTAATACTGACAAAGAGAGAACTTCAGAGGACTTGACTGATAAAGAAAAAGCTACACCTGACACTGGAGGAGAAGGACTGGAAACAGCCCCAAAGTCAGAAGAGCATAGTGATCTCCCTTGCCCAGTTGAAGAAATTAAAAACTACACAAAAGAAAACAGTAGCTTAATTCTGCTCAGTAAGGATGTTCAGCAGGAAAATAGTGATCAGAAAAATAAGTCAACAGACAAAGGAGAAAAGAAACCAGACAGCAATGAAAGAGGAGAAAGAAAGAAAGAAAAGAAGGAAAAGACTGAAAAGAAATTGGATTACCCAAAAAGAAGTGAAGATACACAAAAAGTGAAAGATGAAAAACAAGCAAAGGAAAAAGAAGTCGAGAGTTCAAAACTTCCTTCAGAAAAGAACAGTAACAAAGCCAACACTGTTGAAGGGGCGAGAGAAGGTACGTAAGATCTTAAAAAAACCTACAGTAGTGTGTAACAGCATTGAGTGGAGAGGCAGAGTATCTAATTTGCTTTTAAATCTTAATACTTTTTTGGAAACTTAAAACTATGAAAACATTTATTCCCTTTGCTAAAAGCAATAAACATTTATGTATTTCTTTCATACTAATATATCTATTTATGGAAAGATAACATAAAACTATAAAATTTCTAATTTGTTTTATATGGCAACTTAATTCATAGTTGTATATCCTAATCTTTATAAGGTATAAAGTATAGTTACTTATAATTTTTTTTGTGTTATATCATTTACACTAGAAATTATTTTGTCATTTTTACAGTGTACTAGCTTGCCTTTATATTTTCTGGAAACAGCTCTACTTGATAGTTTAATTTCTTTGATATATATTTAAACCAGAAGATTTTGAGTGGAATTTAGGAATTGGGCTTCGAAGGCGTTCTTATAATGTGGTGACTTATTTTCTGTTTTCTTCTCTTCTTGGAGATTGCTCTTTGATAGATTCTGATGTGGATGGACTTACAGACATCACAGTTAGCTCTGTCCATACCAGTGACCTTTCGTCTTTTGAAGAAGACACTGAGGAGGAAGTGGTAATGTCTGACAGCATGGAAGAAGGAGAGATTACATCTGATGGTAAAGCATTTTACTTACTAATGCCTCTGTGAAGCTTCTGTCAAGCACTATTTGCATATTCTAATGTCTTTATCCTGAGAGATAATGTGATATAATGGCAATAGCATAGTATTTTGTAGTTCGAAGATTTGTTTCTTAGTTCCAGACTCAGTGTTGCCTGAACAAGCTTGGTAAGGTTACAACTCTAAATAAGCCTTGGTTCTCCATCTCTTAACCCCATCCTCTAGGACTGTCTTAAGATTCAAATGAGATAATGTATATAAAAATGCTTTTTGTGTATATGTATGTGATGCTTAAGGAAGCATGGTCTACATAACCATCCTCATCTCTGGTACCAGTTGCAAATTCAGGAGTCCCCGCAACCATCCTTAGATTCAGTAATTCACAATAAGGGCTTACAGAACTCATTGAAAGCTGGTATATTCATGGTTACCAGTTATCACACCTAATGACACAGATTAAAATCACCAAGGGAAGAGGTATAGGGCTGAGTCCAGGAAAATTCCAAACAGAAAACTTCCACTTTCTCTCTCCTATGGAGTTGTAGACAGCCTTGCTTTCCTAGCACCCATATCTGATAATACAGAGTATTGTCAACCAAAGAAGCTCATGAGGGCCTTGGTTTCCAAAGTTCTTAATGAGGCCTAATGTGTAGTCACAGTTGACTGCTCATGGAACTGATCTTAGACTCTTGCCTCTCTCGTTCAAACTGAAACTCCATGACCAAAAGCCCCCACCTCAACCACATCTTAGACTATTGGATTTACCCAAGGCTGCTATGCAAACATCCTCTAGTCAGCTTCCCAAGGCTTAGAAATATTCCCCAGAAGCCAAGGCCAGACCTCTGACAAGGCTAAATTCTTTATTACACAGTTTATTTTCCAGCTAACCCTTCCTAAGTACTCAGTATGTTCTGGGGACTCTGCTTAGGGCATCTGTGTAACAACTCCTGGAGTCCTTTCCACAATCCTGGAAAAGTAGAAAAAGGAGAGGAAACAGTCACTGGGAAAGTGTGTCTTGTCCAAAGTCACATAGCTGGTGAGCACCCATGCAGATTTCAAACCTGAAACTGCATTCTAAACAGTACCTTATGCTATTCTTTACCATATGATTAAATTCTGTCTTTGACTCTGTTTAAAAATTCAAAAATATCAAAGTGAATCTGTCAATGCCTGGAGATAGCATCTTGTAAATTTGCTGCCACCTTCAGATAGGATACATGAATCTGTCAATGCCTGGAGATAGCATCGTGTAAATTTGCTGCCACCTTCAGATAGGATACCTAGGGAGAAAATAAGGAGGAAAAACAAAACCTGCTAAGTACACAAATGTTTTTCTCAGTCTTTCTCATCATCCATTTCTTTGTATCTAAAGAAGCCAACGGCATTACTCCCTTGTTGTCATTCCTGCGCTCACGAGGTCAGTTCTGCCGTGCCCATTCTGAAAGGATGCTGCTTTCTCTACCCTAACTAAAATTCTAATACTTGATGCTGTTTGGCTCTTTTGAAGTGTTTTTAAGCAGAGCTAACTTTTATGTGTATGGGATCTAAAAAGTAAGGAGATAGGCATTTTGAGAGTCCTGAGTAGTGAGAAATAAAAACCTTGTTCATTCTTTTCCTTTTCGCCAAATAGAAACAATTACTTAATGTAGAGGGATTGGTGTAGACTTGGTGTGCGAACCATCAGTGATTCCTGCCTCTTCCTGAACTCAAAGGTGGTCATTAAATTATAAAATTTTCTTTTTAAAGTACAGCTTCAGGTGAATTTGTTCAATTTAACGGTGGTAAAGAATTCATATCAAGTTAACTGATAAGAATCAACCATTTGTCAAAAGAACATTGTTTTAAAAAATTTAAGAGAAAGCATTAGGCTGAGATGGTTCCAATGCCTCCGGTTCCTGGGTTCCTGCATAAGCAACCTGAAAACAATATAAATCATGAAAAGAAACTTAGCTTAACCCATCAGAAACTACCAACCACAAACCTCTACCAAGGGACTACTATCTAACCATAGCAAGTAAGGCAAAGACCTGACTCACCAATCCAGTAATTTACTTGCTTTGCTCCTGCATTCAACCTATGAAAGCTGCCTTCTGGTAGCTAACAAAGTGAAGTTCTCGGAACCTCTTCTGGTTCTGAGTTTGCCAGATTCATGACACAGTCTTAGCTCAAATAAACTGATGAATTCGAGAGGTATCTCCACAGTAGAGCACTTGCCTAGCATGCATGAGGCCCTGGGTTCCATCCCCAGCACTGAAAAAAAAATGTTAAATGTAATCTATCTATAAAGTTTTTCTTTTAGTAACATAAGTAAGTATAATGTCTAATTTTTCTTTGCCTTCCTTTATATGTGAGATGATTGTGTAGAAATAAGATATGAATTATAGCCTGTCAGTTTTTCAATTTCTAAGTTTTCACATACCAGTATTACACCTTTTTGAATTATAGTGATACTGCTTTTGCTGCTTGTACAGCATGATGTTTTTTTTGTTTTTTTTTTTTTTTTAAAGAAAGAGGGACAGTGAGAGAGAGAGAGAAAGAGAGAAACAACTTTATTTCGTTTTTCACATGGCCTTAGTTGCTCCAACACTCAGTTGTGTACGTGGTGCTGGGGTTTGAACCCGGGTCCTCAAGCTTACAAGGCAAGCTCCGAAACCGCTGAGCCACCGCTCCAGCCCCTACAGCATGATGTTGAATTCCTTACTAATTCATAGAAGCATCCTCTTTCTATTGATTTTCTTCCAGATGAAGAGAAGAACAAACAGAACAAAACAAAAACTCAAAGTAGTGATTCTAATGAAGGAAAACCAAAAAACATACGGCATGCTTATGTTCACAAACCGTATCTTTACTCAAAGTACTACAGTGATTCTGATGATGAGCTTACCGTAGAACAGCGGCGACAATCTGTTGTAAGTACAGTTTAGTCTGTTACTCCTTTAGCTTCCTGCCTCAGATTGACACACACGGGTAGTCTGTGTGCATAGTACTGGTGTCATATCTAGAGCAGAGACTTGGCTCTGTCTTCAGGAACCTTGTCATTTAACTAGGTAGCATAGACATATACATACAACAGAGATGTTTGTGCCATTGTTATCAACAGAAGTGAAAACTGCTGACAATATAAATGCTTCATAGTGTGGAAATGTGGATCAGTATGGGTCAAGTAACAGAAAGATGAAATGCAGCTATTGCCATAATATTAAGAGAGAAATATACTCCACTTTTTTCCTGGATTTGAAAATGCTTCCAAATATAAGGTGTGCTACTGAGTTAATAATATTGCTTTTTAAAGAAAATTTTGTCTCATTATATGTGTACCTCAGTTTAAGTTACTTGTAGTATAAGAAACATTAAAACATGAAGTTAATAAAATAAAATGCTAATAGTGGATAGCCTTCCTTCCAGTCTTGTCTCTTTAAAAGATTAGATGGTCAGGATTTGTCCTTATTTAGGCTTTATGACACTTTGAGTTCTGGGCCAGAAAGGGGTGGTGGGAATAGCAATGATTGTGCATTCTTTGTGGTTTAAAATAGGACAGCAGAAAGTCCCAAATCCAGAGCCTGGGTTCCAAGGATATAACTACCAAGTCAGCTCTGTGTTAGGACCAGTCCATCACTCAAACCTGCATTCCAACTTTTTCCTTCATATATATACTTAATAATCGTTGATATTTTCATTACTCTCTTTTTTAAGTGAAACAGCCAGTTTATTAAACTAAACAATTTTTATTAAAATAATACTTTTTCCATTCTGTAAACTGGTGGCATTCTAAAAGAGTAATGGAAATCTTTATATCTCTTATTCTTCTGATAGCTTCCAAATTGAAACACACATACTATACATACATGTATATGCACACTCACAAATGTATATGCGTGTATTAATCTGTATATATAGAATGTATGTGTTTTTGCACAACCCATTAATTTGTAAGAACTTCTGAAGAACAAATTAATTTTCCTATTTATTGCAGAGTTGTTTTTTCTTTTGCCTGATAATCTGTCAGAGTGTTTTGTGATTTTTAGGCTAAAGAAAAAGAAGAGAGGCTTTTAAGAAGGCAAATTAATAGAGAGAAACTTGAAGAAAAGCGAAAACAGAAAGCAGAAAAGACAAAGTCCTCCAAAGCTAAAAGTCAAGGTATAATAAATGTTGCTTCTATTATTTTAGACTATCATATATACTCCATTATGTTCTATTTGCTTATATTGTGACATATGAGTATAAAATAAAGTGATATGTTCTCAAGTGTAGAAGATTTCCTTTCTTTTTAATCTGATGCATTTAGTCATTTTTATTCTATTCCTGTATGTAAATTAAGCATTCTATAGGGTACCAGCAAATGCCCTCCATGTGTTAGAAGTTTATTTTCCAGTAATGGTAGAATGAATTGTCACTGGAAAATGGATTGTTGACACGTAAGTAATCAAGCCTTTCTCCTGATATTAATGCAGTTAACCTGTGCTCTATGTAAACATTTTTTTTCCCTTCGGTGCTGGGGAGTCAACTCTCAGGACCTTATGAATGTTGAGCACATGTTTTACCAGTGAGCTATACCCATATCTCCTTAAGTTAACATTTATCTGGAATATTGATTAAAACAAAATTGAATTCTATTATGTTATTCCAGCACAATTTAAGGATACTGAAGCCATTTTACATTTTTAGAGTAATTATAAAATCTTAATGAAAAAGAATTATAACACTTTATAAAATTCTCTTCTAAAATAATTTATTGATTTCTTCTTCCTTAGGCAAAAGTCCTATGGACTTAGAAGAATCATCAACAAAGAGTGTGGAACCAAAAACCCCCAGAATTAAAGAAGTCCTTAAAGAAAGGAAAGTTTTAGAGAAAAAAGTAGCTTTAAGCAAAAAAAGAAAAAAAGATTCAAGGTGCGTATTTCTTCTGGCCATGTTCGAATTGAACACTTATTTGACTTGCTTTCAGAAGAGAAACACTGAAGTGTATTAAAAGAGTAGCAACTTAAGTGTGCATGCTGCTGTATTTTTATGAAGGACCTGAGGATTTCTTTTTTGTCCTCAGGGGTAATAATCATGCGTGTGAATAGCTATAATATTCCAGAGTAATGTATTGTGGTGTGCGTGCACGCGTGGGTGTGTGTGTGTTTGTGTTTTGCTGGGAATTGAACCCAAGGCCTCTTGTTTGCCAGACAAGTGCTCTACCACTTACATAAATCCCTAACCCTTAAAATAATGTATCTTAATTTTTTTTTTGCTAATCTCCTAGAAACTTTAGATCTCCCCAAAATAATGCATATGCGTAGACACAGTATCATCCCTAGAGTTTGACAGAGTTTGTGGGCCCTACGGTTATATTCTAGAAGTATCCCTGTTCTAGGCATTTGATCATCACTTACTTACAGGGGTCACATTCCTTCTCTAGTCTTTCATGCAATTCTTTTTGAGTATCCCAGGTTTCTCCCCTTAACCCAGAGTCTGAACCAGATCGTTTTTTAATTTTTTATTTTTACCTTTTTTTGGTGGGGGAGTGGTGCTGGGAATCAAACCCAAGGCCTGGTGCTTGCTAGACAAATACTGTGCTACTGGACTACATCCCCAGCCCTTTTTATCTTTTATCTTTTGAGACAGGGTCTTGCTAAGTTGCTCAGGTTTGCCTTGAACTTACAGTCCTCCTGCCTTAACTTCTCAAGTAGCTGGGATTACAGGCAGTACCACTGTGCCCAACTAGTTCTTTTTTTTTTTTTTTCCTTTTTTTTGTTTTTTAAAGAGAGAGGGACAGTGAGAGAGAGAGAAACAATTTTATTTTTAGTTTTTCATGGGGCCTTCATTGCTCCGAGACTTGGTTGCATACGTGGTGCTGGGCAAGTGCCATAATTGCTGAGCCACCACTCCAGCCCTAGCTAATTCTTTTTAACACTGTGTTATCACTGTAAATTCTGTAAGAAATAGAAAGCCAGAGAGACCTCTGAGAGTAACCATGAGGTTATCTGAGCCCAGGGCTACAGTTTCATTGTTTCATGAAGTCACAGTTATATAACTCATTCAGACTTCAAGATATTGGAGTCAGCAGTTAAACTTATTACTATACGTCATTTCTACTGATCAGAATAAAAAAGCTTCCCCGTTTAAAGTGGTATGACTTTCAAAATGTAAATTTGGCCCATACAGTATGCATCTTCATGCAACAAGTCAGGAGTTGTGTTTTAGCTACACTTTGCTTTTAGCACATTTCAGATTATATTCTCTGTTGACTAAGAATAGGATTTAAATTGAAGTATAGCAATTTTCCATTTCTAAATCAGATTTTCATAGTAAAAGAAAACGTTTTGTTTGTTTGTTTTTCCCTGTCTTCCTGAGAATTTTCAACCTTAGATTCAATGTTCATGCTTGACTTTTCCTCACCCTTAGGAATATTGAAGAGAATTCCAAAAAGAAACAGCAATCTGAAGAAGATCCCAAAGAAACCCTCAAAGCAAGTGAGGTGTGTCTTAATAAAATTCCGTTTCATGTTCTTTTGTTAAATGTAGATCATTAGTCTTTTGTAGTACATCTTTGAATGTAATTTGATCTTTTCCATGTTAAATAAATCCCTCATTCAGCAGTCCTGAACCTCATCTTTTCCTGACTTCCTCATTTTGGTGACTTGATTTATATAATCTTTTATCTAAGTAATTGCTGCTTTTCTATTCCTTTCCTCACCCTGTTTCTTATTGGCAATAACAAAATCGACTAATAATAGTGAGAAAGAAGAGAAGGGAAGAAAAGAAGAATGGTAAATAGTCCATTTTGTTCTTTCATTCCTTGGTCACATACGCACATGATATTTTAGAGTGGAGGTAATCTGTTGTTCACATTTAGTCATTTGATGTTACCTTGCAAGCTTTGTAATTACTTAAGTATTGTTATGGTAAATATATTTGGCATAATTTATTTAAGCATTTTTTTTTATATTTGAGCATCCAAGATTTGATCATTGTAAGTAGTAAAATTATATGTAATCATTATATTTCTTCCCCTTTTGGGCTTATTTTCTCAGGACAAACTTTGACTTTCATTGGTTTTAAATCCTATTTTCTCAACCCTTTTTATAATTCCTTAGCTGAAATATCTTAACATTTCCAGGGGAGAAAACTAATAATTTAGTGGTTATTTTTTCATAGCCACTAAATATTTTAAATTTCTTTATCTAGAAATTAGAGGCATATTTGCAAATATATCCTGATATTTTACTGGCATGTCTTTAAATTTTTAACAGTATTTGGAGATAAATTTTCTTGGGAAATTATCTCATAAAATTTTATTCACATTAATTGTCTAGAATTATTTATTATAAAATTAGATTGATGCAAAATCCTGGTTTTTCTTTGAGAAATTTAATTGTAAAGTAGTTTTTAGGGTCTCACTTTCTCCTGGTTCCTATATTAGTACATAAATCTTTATGCTGAAACATAGAGTTATAGTATTAAACTGACCGAGAAACATAAAGGTCTTTCTGAGGAGAGGACTTTGGTCCATTATTTGAATAAGAATGCTTATGGCTGGTAATGAGTGAGTCTTTATGAAAGTGGGTTTGGTCAGCATCTACTGATTAGTATTATAATCTACTCAGTGCCAAGTCATGGAGTGTGGAAGGAAAGTTCAGATGCTATTGACTACTAGCTTATTTCCCTCAGTACATAAATATATACATATATTTGATGTTGTTGCTATGTGCTATTGTGTACATTTGAAACTTGGTAAGTAGAATATTGTCCAAATAATCTGAATTCAAGAGTTTTCTCTAAATGATTTGAGTTTCTAAAATTGAAATATAGAAAAACTTTATTTCAGTATAAAATTAGTCTTCATCAGTATTCATGTTTTTAGATTGGAAAGAACATTGGAATGTCATTCTGTCAGCTTATATTTATTAATGACTACCGGGCATTAGTGAGTTCTCACAGTTCAGAGTTGAAGAAGTCCTTCTAAATGCACGGACAGATTTCAGGAGAAGCAGCTAATTTCTGCAGAGCTGCCCGCAGTGCCATGGAGGAAAGCAGGACCCAGACCAAAATCATGTAAACTCATTACTAACACAGCTATTCGTTGCCCAGGTGGCAAAATATTGAGTCACACTAACTTTAGCTTCCTGCTGCATAAAAAGAGGCTGATAGTACCTAGCACAGGCTGCCTTCAAGGACTGAATTGAGATGTCACATATGTGCTAGCATTCAACATATAATATAGTGCACTCAAATACTGAATTTGAACCAAATGTTAAATTTGAATCTAAATAGCTGTGCTATTTCTTACATTTTAAACTTATTTTCCTACAGCACTGTGAAAAGGAAAAGTCATCTTCAAAGGAGCTGAAGCATGCTCATGCAAAAGGCGAACTAAGTAAACCTGCCCGGAGAGTGTCCGAATCCTTGCATTCAGTTGATGAAAACAAGAATGAATCCAAAGTAGAAAGAGAACATAAGAGACGGACATCTACCCCTGTGGTTATGGAAGGAGCGGCAGAAGAAACTGACACAAGAGATGGAAAGAGACAAGAACGTTCAGAAATGGCCATGGAAGAACTCCAGAAACAGAAGAACACACTTAAAAATGAAAAGCATATGAAGAAAGATGATTCTGAAGCACCACATTTGAAAAGCCTACCTAAGAAAGATGTAAAATCCTCCAAGGAGAAGTCTGACAAAGAGAAAACTCTGTCAGAAGACAAATTGTCTTCAAAACATAAATATAAAGGTGACAGTATGCACAAAACAGGTGATGAAACTGAACCTCACTCTTCTGAGAGAAGTTCAAAAATAGAAGAAAATAATCAAAAGCAAAGTCAAACAAAGCTTTCTTCAGATGATAAAACTGAACGAAAAAGTAAACATAGAAATGAAAGGAAGTTATCCGTTCTAGGCAAAGATGGAAAGCCAGTTTCTGAATATATTATAAAAACAGATGAGAATGTACGTAAAGAGAACAATAAAAAAGAGAGACACTTGTCAACTGAGAAAACTAAGACAGAGCACAAGTCAAGAAGATCAAGTGATTCTAAAATTCAGAAGGACTCTCTAGGTTCCAAGCAGCATGGTATCATGTTACAGAGAAGAAGCGAGAGTTATTCAGAAGATAAGTGTGATACAGACACAACTAATTTAGATAACAGTTTAAAACCAGAAGATGCTGTTCATAAGGAGAGGCGAAGAACAAAGAGCTTGTTGGAAGAGAAACTTGCGTTGAAGTCTAAATCAAAAGGTCAGGGCAAGCAATTAAAAATTGCTGAGACAGAATTACAAGAAAATGTCACAAAACAGGTACCCACTCCAAAACCAGATAAGGAGAAGAATACAGAAGAAAATGACTCAGAAAAACAGCGCAAGTCTAAAGTTGAAGACAAACCTTTGGAAGACACTGGTATTGAACCTGTGTCAGAAGGTGCTGCTGCTTCAGCACATAGTACACAAAGAGACCCTAGTCACAAAGCTAAGTTGCCATTAGCAAAAGAAAAGTACAAGGGGGAGAGAGACTCAAGCTCTTCCAGACTTGACAGGAGGTTATCAGATGGGCACAGAAGCAAAAGCTTAAAGCATAGCAGTAAAGATGTGAAAAAGAGAGAAGAAAATAAATCAGATGACAAGGATGGTAAAGAAGCTGACAGCAGTCATGAAAAGACCAAAGGAAATGGTTCAGTCCTAGAAAAGAAACTGAGTAGAAGATTGTGTGAAAGTCGACGAGGAAGCTTATCACAGGAAATGACCAGAGCAGAAGAAAAATTAGCAGCAGACACGTCAGGCACTGCCAGTAGTTCCTCTCTTCAGAGACCAAAAAAGGGTAGCGATACCACATCAGTCCCTGAGCAAGAGCCAATGGAAATTGATTCTGAGGCAGTTATTGAAAATGTATCGGAAGTGTCTAAAACCCAGAACAGCAGCAGTAATAGTTCTCAGCAAGAAAATGACTCTGAAAATGTTACAAAACAAAAAACTACTACCACAGCTTTAAAGGATGAGCTAAGAACTTCCACAGTAGATTCAAAAGCAAGTGCAACCTGCAAAACAGGGCGTGGAACAGGAGTTACTAGCAATTCTGAGAAGCATGCAGACCATAAAAGCACCTTGACCAAGAAAATGCACACCCAAAGTACTGCATCCAAACCAAGTCCTGGGGAGAAATCTCCCACTCGAGGAGCCCATGACGCGAGCGTGGCCCCCGAACCAAGTCAGAGAATGCTCCCTAGTGCCCCATCAGAAAATGACAGGTCTCAAAAGAATTTGAAAATCACAGCCAGACCCACTGAAGAATGTGTTGCTCAAGGAGATGCTGCTGCTTTTAAGCCTTCAGCAGATTTAGACCCCTTACTGTCTTTAGGTTCAATGACTGTCATGACTCAGAAGGAATCTCATGATTCAGCTAGAATTCCTGTAGTTAACAGAACTGTTTTAGAAGATGGCATAGCCAGCACCTCACTTGTGGACCATTCTGATATCTCTAACCAAAGTTTGACTGGTAGGAAATCAGAAGCACCCAGGACAAGTGACAGTAAAGAAGGTGGTAAAGGTTCCACAGTAGATGCACCGGCAAAAGCAAATGTGTCCAGCAAGAAACACATTCCAGAAGGTTACCAGGGCACTTTATTAGACAGTAAACAAGGAAAAGTGAACACATCTCTTGCTAGCAAGTCATCAGACATGATTGTCGAAAATGACAATGTTAGCAAAGAAGGTGGATTGATAGCTACAACCAAGCAAGAAAGTGACTTAAGTGCAGAGCCCAGGTTAAAGCAGACAGATAGAGCTACCCTGGAAAATGGCAAGAAGGATGGCATTGCTGTCAGTCTTGTGACGTACATGAGTACAGTAAAAGATGCCAAAACTGTGGAACTTAAGCATGATAGAGGCCTAGATGAAATAAAAAATCTATCAATTGGTGTTGAAAGAAGGCATGAAATCAGTGAAGTGGACACCAGTGCTGAGGGCAACGCTGCATCCTCTCTTTTACAGCAAAGGAGTGGAAAACCTGCGAAAGTGGCAGCTGGGGCTAGAGGAGCAGAAAGTGCCTCTATTGCCACTAGTACTGAGGAGAAGGACAAAGGTGTTACCTTAAATCCAGTAAAGGCTGGGGATGCCATTACCACTTCTTCAGAAACAGGAGAGTATGGGATGGCTTTGCCCTGCACCAGCATTGAGGCAGATGAAGGCTTCATAGTAGGTGCACACCCCAGAAACAATCCCCTCCCGGGCAGGGCAGAAGCCAGCGAATGCACTGTTTTTGCTGCAGCTGAAGAGGGTGGCGGTGTTGTCACAGAAGGATTTGCTGAAAGTGAAACTTTCCTCACAAGCACTAAGGAAGGAGAAAGTGGAGAGTGTTCTGTGGCTGAATCAGAAGACAGAGCAGCAGGCCCTGTGACTGCTCATATGGTTAAAAGTGAAGCCAACGTGAACAGTGTTGTGACAGAAGAAAAAGATGATGCTGTAACCAGTGCAGGTTCTGAAGAAAAATGTGATGGCTCTTCAAGTAGAAATCCTGAAATAGCTGAAGGGACTGGTACTTTTGTTAGTGAAATTGAAAGTGATGGAGCAGTCACAAGTGCTGGAACAGAAATAAGAACAGGATCTATGAGCAGTGAAGAGGTTGATGGGTCCCAGGGAAATAGGACAAGAATGGGTCCCAAGAAGGAAACGGAGGGTACCGTGACTTGTACAGGAGCAGAAGCCAGAATTGATAACTTTGTTATCTGCTCAGTAACTGAAGCAGGGCCCCAGGAAGAGCGTATGGTTACAGGGGCGGATGTGGTTCTGGTAGATGACGACACACCCCCAGGAACAAGTGCCAGCCAGGAAGGAGATGGTTCTGTGAATGACGGTGCAGAAGGGGAGAGTGCAGTCACCAGCACAGGCATCACAGAGGAAGATGGAGAGGGGCCAGCAAGCTGCACGGGCTCTGAAGACAGCAGTGAAGGCTGTGCTGTAAGTTCTGAAACAGAAGAAGATGGAGAGGGTGCAATGGACAGCACAGTAGCCAAAGAAGTCACTAACGTACCATTAGTTGCTACTGGTCCCTGTGACGATGAAGGCATTGTGACCAGCACAGGCGCGAAAGAGGAGGAGGATGAGGGGGAGGGCATTGTGACTAGTACCGGAAGAGGAAATGAAATTGGACATGCTTCAACTTGTACAGGAATAGAAGAAAGTGAAGGGGTATTGATTTGTGAAAGTGCAGAAAGAGACATTCAGATTGGTCCTGTGGTAGAACATGTGGACGCTGAGGCTGGGGCAGGTATCATGAATGCAAATGAAAGCAACATTGATAGCATAAGTGGTGCAGAGAAGGAAGGCAAAGATGCAGAGATCTGCTCCAGTGCTAAAGGGATTGTAGAAAGCAGCGTGACCAGTGCAATTGCTGGAAAGGGTCAAGTGGCACCAGTTCCAGAAGGTTGTGAGGATCCCATGACTAGTGCAATTTCTGATCAAAGTGACAGTCATCTCACCAGGAAAGAAAATATTGAAGATACCAGTACCTCCACTGGCCTTGTGGGGGCCAGTCATGATATTTTGGTATCTGGTGCAGTCCCAGAATGTGATGTTGACCACACATCACTAAGTGAGAAAGAAGATGAGGGCATTATCACCTCTGTAGAAAATGAAGAGTGTAATGGCCTCATGGCTACTGTAGCAGGTGATGATATTTCCAATCAAGATGATGTAGCTGGGGGTAAAAGTCAAGGCAAAGGCTTGATGATTTCCACCAGTACAACAAATGATTACACCCCTCATGCACGCATGATTATGGACATGGGTGAAGGGCATTCTCGTACCCTGAGAACTGAGGAAAACTTGGAAAGCACCAGAGTAATCGTGGAAGAATTTGAGGCCCCCATGCCCAGTGCAGTTTCAGGTGATGAGAGCCAGCTCACAGGTAGGAGATGTGAAGAGAAAGATGAGTGTGCCATGATCTCTACAAGCATAAGGGAAGAATTCGAAATACCTATTTCTAGTGCAGTAGCCATCAAATGTACAGAAAGTCAGCAGCCAGTTGCAGTAGGTGAAGAGAGAGCTAAAGGTCCAGTCTCAGTAAGCACTGAGGACTTCGAGGTGCCTATGCCTAGTGCTCCCACAGAAGTTGAGTGTCCTCTTGCCTCAACCAGCAAGGAAGACAAAGATGAATGTGCCCTCATTTCCACCAGCATAGCGGAAGAATGTGAGGCCTCTATTTCTGGTGTAAGTGAAAACGCACAATCCATTACAGATGGGAGTGCTGTTATCTCAACAAGCTCTGTGGAAGACTGTGAAGGTCCTGTGTCAAGTGCCATCCCTCGGGGAGTTCGACCCTCGATCACACCACTGGAAGAGACAAGTGACACCGCCATGATTTCCACAAGTACCTCTGAAGGGTGTGAAGCAGTCATGATTGGTGCTGTCCCCCTAGATGAAGAGCAGGCCACCACTGCCAGAGTGGAAGACTCAAGTGATGCTGCTCTCATCTCCACCAGCACAGCAGAGTGTGTACTGATGGTCACTAGCCTAGACAGACCTAAGGAGAATCAGCTGGCCCCAAGCAAACCAGAAGGAAATGACGACCTGCCAGTCCCAAAGGCGGGCAGGTGTGAGATCCCCATGCCCAGCCTCTTTGCTGAGAATAACTGTCACTATCCTGGGACATTCACAGGAGGCAAAGAAGCAAGACCCTTGATGGCAGTGAGCACCCTTGAAGGACACAATAGGCTGCTAGTCTGTGAACCTTCCACAGAGCAAGGCCAGCTAAAGGCTGAGGCTGCAGAAGAGGAAGACAGACACAGCAAGGACCGCCCTGTCCAGGGCCCATTTGCCACAAGAGAACAAAATGAGAGCACTCTGCACCTTGTAAATGTAGATGAGAAAAATAAAAATGTATTGGTGTGCTCCATCCGGAGAGAAGACCAAAGCTCGGAGACAGTAGGGGGCAGTAGCACTGCCAGTTGTTATCCAGCAGGAAGGGGCTTGGAGAAAAGTGCCAACTCCTCCATCTATGTGACAAGACCGCAGCAGACATCTGGGTGGGTGGCTGGGGACACCTCTGTCAGTATTTATTCTTCAGTAGCAGTAAATACCAGTGCTAAAAAAGCTGATGACGTGCTACCTGTCAAAGACACTGCCCCAGAGTATTCTTCAAACCCTCCTGACCAACAGGGACCAGAGGACAACTTGAAAACTACCACCACCAAATGTATTACTGATCAAGAGTCAAAAATTCCTTCCTCCCACTCAGCAATCCTTCCAGCTACCTGCAACATAGCTCAGTCATCTGCTCCAAAATGTGGAAAGGACTTGACCACAAAGAGTGATTGTAGCAGCAAACAGGTTGTGGAAGCTTCTGCTGAGAAAACAGAACATAGCAATGCTCTGAAGAGGTCATTGCATGGTGAAGGAAGCTTCGAGGACACTGTTTCTGTCCAACAAAATATGTGTGACATAGGTGAGCATCTGTTTCTAATTGCATATTTTAGCATTTTACAAAGATGATTGTGTAACAGTTCACATAATACAGTCTTCCAAACGATGCTCTTGGTTCCCTTCCAAAAGAATGATATATTTTTTCCTTGTATCATAATGTTGCAAAATAATTCTCAAATATGAAGGTTGAGCTTCTCTTTAAAAAAAAAAAAAAGGAAAAAAATCTTGGTTTTAAAAGCTTAAAACTTTAGACCCACATCTCGTATTGTGGGTACAGAAGAGGCAGGAGGCTGAGGTGTCGGTTGACTGTGTTATCTGCTTTGCTATTGCAGGTTTATAAACCTCCATGTCATTTTTATTTTCAGATTTCTTTTTGGTGGTTGTTTTTACTTGGTGCTGGGAATCAAACCCATAGCCTCACTCATGCTGTGAAAGTGCTCTACTACTGAGCTACACACCCCCCAATTCCCCATGGCCGTACTTCTTGTCAATCAGAAAAGAATAACACAGCCCTAAGAAATAAATGTTTCCATCCCCTCATTTTACAAATGAAGAAATAAGGTCAGAGAATTTAAATAAATTATTTATATGGCACTTCAGGGTCTCTTAGGAAAAAAATAATACGTGTAACTTTGGAGCTTCTTTTTTTATTGTGGAAATAGCAATAGTTATCTATAATAGTAATTATAGATTTTGTAGTATGTATTGGTTCATTTATTGCCTATTCTGATTAAGGGAGCACTTGTTTTAGGCAAGTCCCTGGGAATGGAACCCAAGACCTCATACACACCAGGCAACATTCTTCCACTAAGCTATACTTCCAACCCCATTATTATTTTGTTAACTGAGTTTACCGTTAAAATTTTAAAAAAAGAGTTTGTTTTAGAATATGTCTGAAAGAGAAAGAAAGCATTGTCCCTTCTGACAGATTTCAGAGAATGCTGTTCTTTTAGAAGCAGTAGGTGACTTTCAGAGGCAGTCTCCAACATTATGCCATTCAGTTTCAGATACTTTATACAAGATACTACTGTTCCAGCCCCTGGATACAAAGGTAAACAGTGAAGCTGGGAAGACAATTACATCCTACCCAGGTCGATGTGAGGCTTTAGTGTAACAGGCATGTAGGATGAGGCGGAGCACTGTGCTGGGAGAGCTCAAAGCACATGGACTAGATTTGAAGGGGTCAGGGGACACTGACTGCTTTTCCATCCGGGCTGTGTAAATTGTGGCTTTCAGAACTTTTAAAGTGGAACCAATCTTAGCTGTCTCATCTAACCTAGCCTCAGAAAGCTGAGGCCAATAGATTTGGTCCCATTCATTATAAGGACTTATATAGGAGACATTAAGAAATATCCTTAAAGGTTGAAATAAATAAGATTTCCACTGAATCTAGCCTGGAGTAAATTGAACATGTTGCAGGTTTTTTACTTAGTCACTGTTGGTCTGTTATCCTACCCTCCCCTTGCCCTCCTCCTTCAAGGAAGAAAAATAGAAAGAGCTTTTAACAAGAAAAAGCCTGCAAACTCTTGGAGAAAGGAAGGTCTTTCTTTGGCAGCTGATTTGTGTAGCAGAAGGATGCTAACGAAGCCCAGGCACAGAAGGATAGGGGCAGGAGAGAGAGGCAAGACGGGAGTAAGACTTTAGTTCCCCCCTGAGAAAGCTTTCCTTCTCTTTTCATCTGCCTTGCAGGGTGTTTTTTTTTTTTTTAATGTTTTTCTTGGTGGGTTATATTTATATGTAATAGTGCGGTTCATTTTGATGTGATCATATGTGCATGGAATGTAATTTGTTCCATTTCATTCACTGATTCTTCTCTCATCCCTCCTCCCACTAGTCCCCTTCTGCTTGACTGATAATCCTTTTATTTTTGTTTTTTTAAGTGGTGCTTTATAGATAAATGTAAAGGTGACATTCACTGATGTGTATTCGTATGTGGGCATGGCATAATTTTGTCAGTTTTATTCCAGGTTCTCTCTTTTCCTATCGCTCCTCTCTCCTCCTCTGTCCCCTCACAGTTTTTTAACCTCACATCAATTTTGCTGTGTCAGCATGATGTGAGTAAATCCCACTGAATATACCTCAGTGACTCTCTCTATTTATGTCTCTCTATATATATGTGTGTATATACACAGAACAAACCTGATGGAGATGCTTGCATAAAAGCACTGGTAAATGAGATGTTTCCACAAATGATGTTTTCATTCTTTCCTAGCAACCACCTTAACCATACAAGAAGGAAACCATTTGACTGCCCCAGAATGAATAAATTGCCCTGCTTTTTATCCAGATCCTTTTCACCCAACATATTCTTCTTTGTTGTTTTCTACTTATTGTAAAAATGAGCCAGCATTTTACAACTGTAAAATGAAAAGGAAGGTGGCATAGTCTGCCAGATAGCATTCCATTTCTTTTTTATTTAAAATGTATTTTGCAATCAAATTCTTATTTTAATGTTTGAATTTCATTAGGTAATGAAGCAACTCCACCAAAAGTTTTGGAAGGATCAGAACTGACATCCAACTTGAAAACTGAGGTATGGCTGATAAATCAGTTATGTTGAGCTGTTAGTGGTTATGAGTCATTTCACCATCATTTTGTTTGTTTTAAAAGATGGATGTATTCATTTTTCAATTTTGTATAAATTTGCAGGTAGATTTTTACATTGTTTAAAGATTCTGTTTTTGTTGTTTTTGTCTAATTCACTTGAAGCTAGTCTTACCTCCTTTTTGTAGAAATCTCAGTTAAACTTGTTTTTATGGTGCTTTGTATTTTTTAGACATTTGTGCCTTCAGGTGAAGAGAAACATCAGGACATTTTAGCACCACCAGGAACTGTGTGTGGCAGAAAGCCAAGTGGAAGAGGTAAGCTCCCTCTAGCAGTTGTTCACATTGATTTTTCCTTGCATATGCTTTTACTTTCATTGCATCTTAAAATCAATACCTGATTCATAGTAAAACAGACAGGCTGTATGAACTTGCCTTTCACTTTTTAAAATCGTCTAAAAGGAATCTTCACTCCCCGCCCATCCGCCCTGGTGATGGGGATTTAACCAGCAGAGCTTTACAACTAATTTACATCCCTAGCACTTTTTATTTTTTGTTTTGCAACAGGCTCTCTCTAAGCTGCCAAAGCTGGCCTTGAATTTGCTATTCTCGGTCCTCTCCCTTCTAAGTAGCTAGATTTATAGGCATGGGCCACTGCACTAGGCTTACTCTTTTATTTTTAACATATGCTTTTTCTAATTAGATATCAATAGTTTTATATAAGATAATTGCCTAAATCTGATGTCTCCAAATAATAGTGACCTCAGGAGATATCAGTCAGTTCTGGAAGACCACACCAAGACTTGGTACACTATTCATGCTAAAGATGCCTAATCCAAAATTTGGACAGATGCATTAGTTAAAATGTGTGTGCATGTTTCATAGTTCAAATAATTAACATCTCGTATGTTGATCTTCAAGAAGGTAACATTTTTGGATTCTGAAGTCCTTTGTTCCCACAGTTATATTTCTGACTGCTTTTCTTTGTTTAAGTACAATTCAATAAGAGATCTATTTATGTAAAAGGAAGTTGTTTAAAAGAAAAATGTGTGTTCTGTCATTGTTGAGTAGAAACAGTAGACCTTGTACTTCAAATTTCCAAATATAAACAGACCATTGCATTTGAAGGGATAGGATCTAACTTGTCATTTGAGGGCATTATTTTTAAATGAACCAGTGTTACACTGCAGCATAGCAGTTGCATTAAGTCTTCCATCTTTTCCTAAGCTTCAGGTGATCAAGATAATTAAATCACTGTAGTGACTTCATGGACCACTGCCATCATTATAAAAATAATGCAGGCAATATTAATTTCCATTGCTTTTCTTGTGGTAGAAAGTAATTGGTCAGAGTTTTATAATTCGTAAAGGCCACTTTGTAATTTTTATTTAGCTACCCTGAAAATCTTTAAATTTGTTTCTCTGCAATTCAAACACTGTTGTTTCTTTATGTGTCATTTTTGTTTTTGAACAGTTGAACTACAGAAGGAGCCTTCATTGGTAAAAGAATCACTAAATGTAGGTAACTAATGGTTTTAATTTTGTTGGTAATGGTCATGTGTTGTTTGAGAGTAACTAAGAAAGAAATACCAAGTGGAGGGATTGTCTGCATTTTTGAAGAGTTAGGAGGCTATTTGGTGGCATGCTCACCACTCAAGTGCACCACTCTTTTCCCTGTTCACCTATAGTCACTGGTAAAGAACTCTAAACTTTCTGATTTTTATTCTTAAAGTAGAATTGAAAATTGGATTTTGATGTCTTAGTTCATCCTGGTACTTGAGACAAAATAGTTTGAGAACTGAAGTTCACTTTATGAGTTTAGGAAGCTTATCTGAAGGTACTGAATCATAATTGCCACATACGCATATTTTTTTCTCAGACACAGCTTTCATAATCCCATCCATGCTTGGAAGTGCTTTTTGTTTTTCTTTTCTTTTTGTCTTAATATATTTATAAAGCAACTATCATCATTCCAGGAGTGAACATTCTGTAAAACTCTAGCAAATTGTAGACAGACACCTTTTTCCAGGACCCTTAGAGGAGCTGGGAGATCTTTCCTTACCATTAGGTACCCTGGGATTAGAACACTTAACCTGTTCTGCAGCTAGAAGATCAGACACAGTGTGCTGAAAAAGAAGGAAGAGAAAGGCCCCACTTAGCGGGCTTCAGGTTTGCCTTCCAAGAGTTAGGGAGATTTTAAGTAGGGCTGAAACCTCCAGAACTTGCCAGTGTGTATTCCCTCCTGTGTCATCCCCCGTATCCCTAGCAACCGCCCTGTCATCAGATGAACACAGCTTCCACATAGATACAAAGCTCAGTTGCTGAGACTTGGAATATTGTAGAATATTTTGTGACTTTTTCCTCAGTTTAAAATAAATAATATGGGATTGAGATGATTTTCTTTGATAAGTAATTATGACAAAATCCTTTAGAGTGTTTAAATAAAGAAATTAAGAAAATCATGAAAATTCTTTGGATGGGAAGGGAATTCATACCGTTCAGAAAGTGTTTCTCTTATTTCTCACTCTTTTGCCAAAACCATTTAAAGACAAGGAAAAGAAACACTTGAGAGATGAGAACTTACTTAAACTGAAACTTTTTTTTTACAAGGAAGATGTTCTGTGCTTGAGCTTCTGGATAAATTAAAAAGAACATGTGCTCCAGTTCCTTTTGGCCTTTGCACAGCCAATCAGATTATGTAAATGTTTCCCCCTTTTTTGTGTGTGCCTTTAAGCTTTTTCCAAGACTATCCATAAATAACCATTTATATTATATACTTAGGTTGAAAATTCGGGATCAAGAGCAAATGAAGAAGTTCATAACGAATCTTACATTAAAGCAGGTAAGTTAATGAATTTCATAGTAGTCTTCCTCACCCCACCCCACCCCCAGTACTGAGGACTAAACCACTGAGTTATTTCCTCTTTATTTTATTTTGAGACAGGGCCTTGCCAAGTTGCCCAGGCTGACCCCAAATTTAAGATCCTCCTGCCTTAGCCACCTGTAGTTGGGATTACAGGCATGTGCCACTGCATCCAGCTCATAGTATTCATTTTAAGAATATTTATAATTACCAGTTTTTGAGAGCCTTCTATGTCCCAGGCTCTGTGATAGTCACTTACAAATTTTCTCATTTAATTTGTATAATCCACTGAAATGAATGTTAAGCATTACATATATAGTTGAGTAAACTAAGATTTACAGAGGTCAGGTGACTTGTTCAAGGCCACACGGCTCAGATGTGTGGTATCTTGCCATGAACAGCTACTATAATTTTGCCAGTAACCTCACAGAGGACTCAGTACAAAATGCATATTCCCCGTTGTTTGTTCCATAGAAGTCTAGACATTCTGTGCTAACCACTTATTAACTTCGTTTTTGTTTGGGGTTTTGTTTTTGTTTTTGTTTTTGTGTGTGTGAGAGAGAATCAGTTTTATTTAGTTTTTCATGTGGTTTTCATTGCTCCGACACTTAGTTGTGTACTTTGCGCTGGGGTATAAACCCATGTCCTCACACATGCCAGGCAAGCACTGTAACTGCTGAGCCACCACTCCAGCCCCCATTTGTTAACTTCTGACAGGTAGTCTCAAATGTGGTAGCAGATCAGGGACATCACATTTATGTGGATCTTCTCTCAGGGACCAAGTCTCATTCCATACAAGGTGTAGAGACGCCCAATTCCAGACTGATTATTTTCTTCTAACCAGAAGATAGAATTTTATTGATTCTCTGTTGTGAGAATGGGGAACAAGGGTCTGTTCCTGATACACATATTTTATAGCATATCATTTAAAACAAAAGTAAAGTAGTGGTAATTATAAACACTCATGTACCCATTGCCTAGTTTAATCAGTATGTTAAAATTTAGCATATTTGCTTCCCACATATTTTTTAAATGTTACAAATGTAGTCAAATCCCCTTGCCACCTCTTCTTCCCAATTGCGGTCTCTTTTCCTTTTATCCCACTCCAAAAAGACCCACTATTCTGCATTTCACAGAGTTTCTAATTTCATAAACGGTGCATAGCATATGTTGTTGATTTAGGTGAATGGTATCACATTGTATAAACCATCTCCACTTTATTTGATCACTTGGAGATAGGTTCTGAGATTTTTGTCCTGTTGACTTGTATAACACTAGTTATTTTAATTGCTAGTCACTGTTCCATTGTGGGGTATTCCGCTATTATTTTTTGCTTCTTTTGTTGGTGGACATTTAGGTTTCCTGTAATTTTTCCTAATTACAGAGAGTGCTGCTTTGTTTACTGTAGGACCTGATCCCCAGAACATATGCGGTGTACCTCTCTCTAGCATGGAATTTACTTTGTTACAGGCAGCTCTTTAGGGTACTGAATATGCCAAATTTTCTCTGGGTTGTGTACAAATTCTTTGTTGCTACAGCACAAGCTGAGGGCAAAGGCCTTAAAGTCTGCTGTGTAAAGTCCAGTGTTCTGACTCTGGACGTTACTTCCCTCCTTGAGCCCCATTAACTCAGTCGAACAGTGGCAAAACAAGAACTTACCTGACAGTATTATTGGAAGGATCCCATCAAAAATTACTTAGGGGACTGGTGCAGTGTCTCAGCAGTAGAGCACTTGCCTGGCATGTGCAAGGACCCAGGTTCAAACCTCAGTACCCCAGTTCCACATACACAACTAAGTGTTGGAAAAACAAAAACCTGATGAAAAAGTAAATAAAATTGGTTCTCTCTTTCTCACTCTCTCTCTCTTTTTTCATCGGGTCTTTGCTTCCCCAACACTTAGTTGTATATGTGGTGCTGGCGTTCGAACCGGGTCCTCACACATGCCAGGCAAGCACGCCAAATGCTGAACCACTGCTCCAGCCCCTCTCTCTTTTTCTTAAAAAAAAAAAAAGAAAAAAGAAAAATTGTTTGTGAACTATTACAGTGCTGTGTATATTACTGTTGCACAGTAAAATTACTGTTATTTTTTCTCCAACATACACACACACCTAAAATGTTAGAATAAAAATATTTAAGATGTTTTCTTCATTGTTGTATTTTTACTCAGGGATGTCCAGTGGTGTGAAAGATAACACAGAAGCCCTGAGAGGCCACAGTGTTGAAACAAGCCCTAAAAAGGTGCGTTTTCCTAATAAACTGAAGCATCTTGGATTTTACATGTAAGAGTTTCATATACACAAAGAAAAGGGCTAGAAAGGCATTATTTGTATAGATTAAATATTAAATGGCTGTATTATGAGTTCTACATATCACTTGTACCTGTATGCTATTATAATGTTTAGATAATTTCACAGGTCCCAGGATTACTTGATCAAAATGTTTTCATATACCACTTTTCACCAGCCATAAGAAATCTATTTTAATGGCCCACCAAGAAAGTGGGAAAACTACTAATTAAATTATGGTATGCCATTGATGAAAGATATAGCTTGACTTCAGAGATGGTAAAATAATTTAAAAAAAAATGTGTTTTAGAATTGTTGAAATTCAGTTAATACAACCAGATTTGAATGTTCTGTATGGATTTACATGCAAATCGAGAAAAAGACTCAAGCTTAGAAAAATAGTCTAATTCAAGTCTAGATGCCAAAAATGTTCTTTGAGGATTTTTTAAAATTATTATTTGTATAGAAATTTATTCCAAAGGGTAAAAGCTAATATTATGTGCCGCCATTTCAGTTGATATGGTCAAGATTCTATTGCCTTCAATATAGTCATTCTTAATTCCAGGTTGAAGAGGAAGAAAGGCATATCCTTAAAAGAAAAAGAAAGAAACATTACACTTCCTCCGAAGATGAACTGGGTATTCCTCTTTTGGACATCTTTAAAAATATTATTTTGACATCCAAAAGACTAAGCCAGTGACAGAATCCTCAAGGGTAGCAACATATCATTACCCTGGAGGCTAGTGTGAGATTTCTTGACACTGCCAGGGGCTCTTTTGAGCCTTTCTCTAGAAGCTAAATTGTTTCCTGCAGAAGACTCAACTCCTGGGCCTCATGCCAACTTAGGCTCCCTGTGCAGTATGTCCCATATTCCACTGAGTCCCTTACCATGTATCAGATGCAGATGGCCTGCAGAGCTGGTGAAGCACTTTAGCCAGGCTGCGTGTAATGCCCCTCTGTGCTTAAGACTTGGCTTTCTCATATCCATAACAGTGCCATCAGCTGGAGCTTCCTGCAGAGATGGAAAGGTTCCCCGCTTACTTTGTCAGTATAGTAGCTCTACTCACACATGGCTTTTAGGCACTTCATTGTGATCTGTGTGAATGAAAGAATGAATTTTTAATTGTTTTTAATTTTAAATTTCAGTAGCCACATGTGACTAACTTTATTGGACAATGTAAAGGGACCTTTTTACTCTAATACCTGCCACAGAGTAGAAATTCAGTAAATACTGAGTGAATATACAAGAAAAAATTGACAATTAAGTGCTTTTTCTTTTTTAGTTATTTTATAGTAATTTTTTCATTTCATATTATGTTCAGATACTATCCAAGGTACTTTATATACATTTCCATTTTATTTTCATAGAAATACAGTGGGTATTGTTGCTATTTAATAAAGAAAGAAATTAGTTCTGAGAGATTATGACTTTACTTCCACCAATCAAATCCAGTTCCAAAGCCTGACCACTAATCCCTGGCTCTTAGATGGCAACTGATCCAGTTAAGATATCTCTGGGAACTATGTGCATCCTCAGCCCTCTCCATAGAACTGCTGATTTGTTGATACCTTGTGAGCAATTGAGGACTTTTTATGTTGTACTTTTTAAATTTTTTTTGCTTTGCCAAGGCCAAAGGCCAGTGTTCGTTGCTCAAGTCACATGACATCTTAAATGCTTGTAGAATAACTTTTGACTTCACTGTGTCACAAGCTAAAAAAGAAGTCTCAAACTGTCTTAAAATAGAGTGGTGCATTTCATTATTCATTTAGCTTTTATTCCTTTGTGATTCTGTCCAAATCAATGTACAGATGATAATTCAGATGTCCTGGATTCCAGAATAGAAACAACACAGAGACAGTGCTCTGAAACTGAGCCACAAAACACGAAGGTATTTTTTTTTAAACATATAAATTTTAAGTTTTGGGGGTAGCCTAATTACATCGCTGTGAATTCTTATTGTAATATTTTTTTTCATTCTGGTATCCTTTTACTTTGTGTATACTTAACAATATTCACTATAAAAGATATATATATTTGTATAGTTTTCAGTGTCCCCGCCCAAAAAAAAAAAAGTTAGATTGTGTAATTCTTAGATTGCAAGATTGTGGTAATATTACAGTTCAGATATAATGGTGCTTTGGGTTTTGCTCAGTGATATTATTGATTTCTTAAGATTTCTGTATGCTTTCATCACAGATAGACTTGCAACCAACATAACTTAAATTCACTGATGTTTATCACTTTAAAATGTTAATAGTGTACCTTTTCTCTTGCTTAGCTACTGCCCCTGAAGTATAGGGAGCCCCAAAGTCAACCTCCTTGCTGCCTTTTTCTATAATCCTGTTTTTCTCTTATGACTCAGAGAAGAAGCTCTCAGATTTTCATTTCTACTCCTGTCCATATTCCCCATTTACCTGCTAGAGATACTTCTACTAGGGTATTCTTCTATTTCTGAGACTTGGCACTCTGAAACTTCTTGTTGTATATCCAGACTAGCTCCATCATCTCCTCTCTTTCTCTTATTTTTTTCCACCTTGTTACAAAAATATTTATATTATAAAAATATGTGAACTGACTTTCAATTCACTGAAACCAGCTAACAGTCACTTTTTCTGATAACTGATCAACTGAATAAAAAGGAGGGAAACAACTGGCACGTTATCATAAATTCCAGTGAGTTGTAGTCAAGGGAAGAAACAACTTTTAACCCATCCTTCAGTGCCCTGTCCAGAACAAGAGTTGTGAGATAATACTCCTAAATTTGAATAGAGGCAGATTGAAAGGTTCTTTATTTTCCCTTCAATTTCATTAAGTTTTTTAATATTAAATTTAAGAAAAATTGAACACCTATTTTCATTAAAAAGTTGCATAAACAAATATGTTCAGTATTATAAAAGAATGTTTTCTTGCATGGAAAGCTGTCTACAATAGCTTTTATTTCATATCACATTTAGTGTTAATGGTTATTTTTTGATAGTAGGTTGAGAGTGGTTTTAGTCATTCCTATTATAGCTTTCTACATAATTAGAATGTATCTTTCACTTTATAAAAGCAGTGACATCATTATTTTAAAATGTGTATGACAAGACTAAAAGAAGACAAATTGAATATGTGAAAAATGTAGGCACTGGAAAAGTCACGGAGGGAATAGAAAATGAGTTGTGTGCATATCCTCAGGATCTGATTGAATGACTAAAGGCCCAAATGTTGGCTCTTAAAGAACACACCCCCCCCCAGGACAGAAGTGCAGTTCGTTCTGTGGTTTGGAAACTTACAGGCAACCCTCCTTCAACCCGCTATATAAAATAAAATTATAGATGTTCTTGCAACACTGAAAGCAAGGATCCCTAGAATTCTTTCTTGCTCCAACTCCACAACTGGAAACACACTCATTCTTCTCTGCTCTTTTCCATTCCTTTCTCTCTGTCACTTGAAGGAATTCTATGCTAAAACTCACAGTGTGCATTAGTCTCAGTGTTGATGAGGTCAGAGAATATAGTTTGCTTAAGAGAAGACTGTGGCTTTCCTAAAAAGGACTGGCCTTCTATCCCTAAACAACAACCTTCCAAGCTGGGTGGAGAATGAACCATTGGGGTATGAGACAGTGTAGTAGAACCACTATATATTAACCTTTTATATAAAAAAAATTTTTTTTTAATCTCTAATATTTAATGTACAGATTGGAACTGATATCCACCCTGACAGTGGCATTACTTCTGATGTCCCATGTCAGTCATGTGTCTCATGTCCTGGGCGTTTAATACTCTCAAGTTATATTAAGGAAAACTGATATTTCCATGATGCAGGGGACTTGAGAATAACCCCTTCATTTCTTTGTGCACTTTCAACATTTTATGATTTAATAGAGTTTACAGATGCTCAATTAAATGAGTTTGCAGAGTCTGTTAAGGAGTTGTAATTGAAATGACCCTTCTAAAATAGACACAGGCTTAAGATTCCTGAAAGGAAAACCATAAGACAAAAATAACATTTATATTTCAGGCACAAACACATAATAAGAAAAATGGCTGAGCTGACAGGTATGTTATTAGGAAGTAACGGAAGCTCTTTGTCATCCTCGATGCTAGGTAAAAAGAACCAGTATGAAGTAGGCAAAAAAATTCAAATATTTAAGGAAAAGTATGAAATGCGGAAGTTATATGGATATATTTGCTTTCATGTTTACACCCCTTCAAATCCCAGAAAGGCTAAATCAAAATCCATTGACATTGAATCTCTCTGAAAAGCAGTGTCAGGTGAGGGCATTTCTATGTAGAACCTTCAGAAATAAGTAAAATTAAAAGTAATAGAGGGTCAGGGGTAAAGTTCAGTGGTAGACTATTTGCCTGGCATGTGTGAGGCCCTGGTGTTGATTCCCAGAAATACAAAAAAATAATAATAATAGGACTGAGGATTTATAATTATTTGTAATGGGCCATTAAATAAGTAAAATTGAAACTTGAGTTTTTAAATTTATCTTGATCTCATCCTTCTTTATGTAGTTTGGTTTACATACTGTATTGGTATTACAATATAAACACTTTGGTGTTTCATGCTCAAAACCTTTTGTGATTAAAGGTGTATAATTTAACTGTTGAGAGAGCCCTGCACTGTTAGCCCATTGAAATACCCAGAAATCCCTTTGGCACCTTAAAATCTATACCTTCACCCTAATTCTCCCTCCACCACTCAAAAAAAAAATCTGTTGCCAGTTTCTATTAGTTCTTCCTTTGTAGTTTCTCTCAAAAAGACAAAGTCCAGGGTAAGGAAGGAGAACAGCATTTTCCATTCTGCAGAAAAAGAAAAAGTTTGTCCTTGTTCTTTTTTATGGCTGAACCTCATATCATACTTTTCTGCCTTCAGAATTTTTATCTTTTTTTTTTTAATAATTTCACTAGCAGCAATAATAGTTGCTTTTTAAAAACTATATTCTAACAAACTGTCCTAAAAAAAAAAAAGCTAAGAAATTGTTTTTGAAATAGAAAGGAAAACTTGGCAGAGGGCAAGTGAAAGCAGAGTTAAGTTTGAAAAAGAATGGTCTTGTCTTCAACTTCTCCATAGGAAGAAAACACTGGAGATTTGGAAGAATTATCTAAAGCAAGTTCCAAAACAAACAGCACTGCTTCAAGGGCCATGGAAGATAAAGGTGAGTTAGAACATATTCTCAAATAAATTGAGAGATCAAGCCTTCAAAGCACCCAGCCTTTTTGTCACTGAGATTTGCCACCCAGAACATCTGTTTTGCTTGTTTACTTTTTTTGTACAGTATGGTACCTCATGCTTAAGGTTAATAAGGTTTGGGGATTAATTTAAATTGATCCTGCTGCTTGTCTTTTAAACAAACCCAGGCTCAGTGATTTTGGTGGTGGAGGCATGTAAATGAAATGTGTGTGCGTGTGTGGCCATGCCAGTGCAGGTCCCCTGGGTGGTGAAGGCTGACTGTTGCACTGAGCCCTGCCTTTTCTGCAGATGAACTTAGCAGCAGTGAGGCTACTATCGAAAAGGTAGAGCAGAATGAAGATGATAGCATCAAATCACAGGAGGTAAGAGCTGCTTTTCAAATTTATTTGCTCAGAATTATTTAAGTTCTAAAACCAGATTAAATATGTAAAACACTGTTACTTTGGGTTTTTCTTAAGTACTTTTGAAAGAGCTTTATTTTCTTTAGTGCAATGGGACACCAATTCATAGCATGCATTTTATCAGTGTCATTATGATTAATTTTGTTCTTTTCATCTGTGTTTCATCAGAACATTTATATGAGACCTACTTTTGTCATGGTCAGATAGGGTCAGTCCAACACTATCTCAGTGACAATGTAAGGTTCCTGGCCCTGAAGCTTGGCATTGCCAGACCAGGTACCAGGACAGGGCGGCAGCAGGAGCTGGAGGCTGAAAGACCCATGGAGTCTAGCTGGGAGGAAATGGGAACCGCAGCAGGGCGGGCCAGGGGGACCCAGTTTCATGAGGCAAGGTCTTAAGTTCCTGGGAAAATGCAGGAGGCGACAGACCATTTCAGCCCTATCATCTATAGGCCCATTCAGGTTTCGGGGAGTCCATGGGCAGAACCCCTTAAACCCAGCGGCACAACCTGTATGCTAACCAGGTTCAGATAACAGTTGCTGACTTTGCCAGTTTGTTAATGGTTCCTTTTGTTTTTCATACTTCTATGTGAGAAATTCAGTGGACCCCCCCCCTCATTTTTTATATAAAATAACATTTGTTCACAAGTAACTTGAACTAAATCCCAATTCATATGGGATTTACAGAGTTCTCACAGAAGGGGCAGCAACCACCAGCACTTACCTCCTCCCGCTGGATTCCAAGACAATTGTCAGGATCAGGTGAGGGAACTGCAGGGAGAGAAATAAAACACTATGCCCACCATCACATATTTTTTAAGTCATAAAGTTGGGATTTGAGCCCTCTTAGGAGGGAACCCTAAATCTCAGGTGGAAAGAACAAACTATGTGGAAGATAAAGTTATTCTTTTGTTGCTACTTTTTTTCATTTTTCCCCCTTAGGAAGATCAGCCAATAATTATTAAAAGGAAAAGAGGAAGACCTCGTAAATACCCTATAGACACAGCATTAAAAGCGAGTAGGTATCTGGAGTATTTTCAGTTCACACCCAGGGGAATTCATAAAGTCATCGGTTAAGTGAGTGTTTTTGGTTTTTGTTTTCTTTTCTTTAGAAGATGACTCCAAAACTGATGCCGGCATTGCCACTGTAAGTACTTACAAAATATGAGAACGAACTCTTCAAGTACTTGCTCTTGACCTTGAAAGGGTATACTGCAATATCTAGTATTTTGACCCACTTTTTTTTTTAACTATTTGAAAAGCTTCAAAGGATTTTTTTTTTATATTAAAAATGTTTACTGGTTTCAGTGCAGGAGAATCTTCAACAGTCTTTTAACTTTTTCTCAACTTGTTTAATCTTTGACCCTAAGCATATGCCGACCAAAATTGTTGTATCCAGATTTCACTGTGTGCAGTTCAGTTGACAGCACCGTAAGGAGGACAGGCACATGGCCACTCACTAACAGAAACACTCAGCTGCTAACCTCAGCCTTGGCCGTTACTCCCAGACCTGTGACTTGGGGCCAGTCTGGTGACCCTCTGGAGACTCAGTTTTCTTGACTATAAAATGATGTAATGATGCCTGTAGTACTTTCCCATGGGGTTATTGTAAGACAACAAAACCAGAGAGCCCACGTGTTTACCAGCAGGGGGAAAGTTTGCTGGCTGTGGACACTATTAATGACAGGGCCACACTGCATTACATGCAGTGCCCGTTCTCTGGCATGCATCAGGGTGGCTGGGGAAGAGGCTAGTGGCAAAGTCTGCGTTTGGAAGCATGGGCACTCACATTTGCTAGGTGTACTTAGCTAGCTGCAGAAAATAAATCCCAAATATTCTGTCTGTGTAACAATTTTCTTTCTATTATAAATTGCCCTTCCATGTGATAATGATAAACTGCTGGTTTCAGTTTTTTGTTTTTTTGCTCATTTAGGTAGAACAGTCTCCACCCAGCAGCAAACTGAAAGTAATACAAGCAGGTACGTACCTGGAGCACCTCGCTCTGTGTATGCTGCAGGGACTTTGGTGTGCTTTGGCTCTCACCCAAAAAATTTTCAAACTGACTTTCTAAGTAAGTTTTTTCCCTAAGTAAGTAAGCAGGGAGGCTGGCCGTTGAGGAAGGTTTTAGACTTAGTGAAATGAGTGGGCTCGTTGGATTTCTTGTCTTTTTCTGTGATCTGAGCCTTTCTCTGTTAGAAGTCTGGAAAGCTACCCGAGAGGATAAAGGCAGTAGAAGGCAGAACAGTGGAGGGCTTGCATCCACACAGGTAGCGTGTACTTCTGTGTCCTACCAGATGTGCTGGACCTGCTCAGGGAAGAAGTAGATGAGCAGCCTGCAACTGGGCACTGCTAGCAGGAAGGCAAAAGTTCAGCTCAAGAGCTTCAATGCCCAGAGGAATCATAGTTTTGAAGCAGCTGGTTCAATTTACAGAGCCCAGGACTCAAGAGAGAAAATTGTTTCAAGTACTTTTGTCCTTATTCCAAAGAGAAAAAAATACTCCAAAATGTTGATAATGGTGGCCTGCTTGAGGCAGAGGGAGGGCGTGAGCGCCGCCATTTAGTCTGCTGCACGCTTTTTCCAGATCGTTCACAATGCATATGCGTTCGGTTCACGGTTTAAAACTCGTTACATTTTTGTGTAAGAAGAACCACTTGTGGGCTGTAAGGGTTGACATGAGGAAAAAGGATGAGAGGGACAGCCATTTATATCAAATAAATAGCATAGCCAATTTAGGAGGGTATATGTTCGATCATCAAGATAAAGCAAATGTATAATACCTGTTTAAAATGTCCCCACGTTTAACTCAGTGTGAGCTTGTGATTATACTTCAGTTTTTCTTGTCTCATGGTAAATTAAGGTTCGTTTCTCTTTTTAAAAAGAAAGGAAAATTCTACTTTATGTATTTTGGAAGAGTTTTTTGGTCACTGTTATTGGGGGATTTTGTTTGTTTGTTGTGCAGTGCTGGAGATTGAAGCCAGGGCCTCATGTTGTTGGGCAAGCATAATAGCACTGATCTGCATCCCCAGTCCGTTTTATTTTGAGACATGGTCTCCTTAAATTGTCCAGGCTGGCTTCAAACTTGTCATCTTCCTGCCTTAGCCTCCTGAGTAGCTGGAATAACAGATCTCTACCACCACACTCAGCTATGCTTGGTTTCTTATTTATGATTTTATAATATTTTAAATCCATACAAAAAAAATCTTCCTAACTTGAGTGCCCTTTAAAGTCTCCAACTTAAGCTATGTGATAATGTTTGTGAGGTTGTTATTCAAATCTGGGTAGCGATAACCAGTGTAATTGAAATTTCTTTGTCAACATTTTCATCAGATTAAACTTCTCCATCTTCATTATTATATAGTTTATTGAACTTGCAGAGGTCAGCTCCTAGTCTTCATTACTACTGAGTACCTTTGAGGTTGTGATTATCTCACAAACATGTCCATAATTATATAGTATATTGACTATTCTTCATTTTTCTTACCAAGATTACCAAGATACGTTTCAGAAAATTGTAACATCTGCGGAAAACAAACACATCATGAACAGGCATGCACAAACTACAAACAGGCTTATAAACACAATTTTTTGCTTGCTGTGATGTATCCAGACTCAAAACTATTCTAGCTATACTCTGCTCATTGGTTATGTGACTCTGAACAAGTTATGGAATTCAAAATCACTCAAGCTTAATTTCTCCAAAATATAAGTTGGGATTGTAGTATTTACAAAACTGCATTAAAATTTAAAAGAAGCACAGGTTGAACATCCTTAGTTGAAATCTGAAGTACTCCAAAATCCAAAACTTTTTAAGTGCCAGCATGACACCATAAGTGAAAAATTCCACAGCTGATCCTGGAACAGGTCATAGTCAAAAACACAGGTTCTCTAAAAACGCAGCATAAAATTTCCTTCAGAAGAAACGAAGGAGGAAGAGATGAAAAACTTACCTTAAAGAAGTGCCAGTGAAGGGGCTGGAGCAGTGGCTCAGCAGTTGGGCGCTCACCTTGCGTGCCTGAGGACCCGGGTTCAAGCCCCAGCGCCATGTACACAGCTGGGTGTTGGGAAAACAAAGGCCGGATGGAAAAATTAACGAGGACTGATTCATATTCTCTCTCTCTTTAAAAAAAGGAAAGAAACAGCAGTGAAGCTGCCTGCTAGCTTCTTATAGCCACCTAATGTTTAGCACTTTAGAAAAGCCATAGATAAGCACAGTTGTCTCTGTGAATGTAACCTTCAGAGATGGGATTGTCAGCCACAGTTGTAAAAATATTTGGAGAAATTTGTGCATTAAAATAGCATTTCTTGGGAGCTGGAGTGATGGCTTAGTGGTTGGAACACTTGCCTGACATGTGTGAGGACCCAGGCTCAAACCCCAGCACCACATCTACAACTTAAGTGTTGGAGAAACAAAGACCAGATGAAAAAACAAATAAAATTGATTGTTTCTCTCTCCCTCTCTCTCTTTTAAAAATATAATAATAATAATAATTTAAAAATGGCATTCTTTTAGGTATTTATTCTCAAACTGCAATGCTGTCTTTCATTCCCAGTTGTCATTTTTATATGTATTATGGAGTTCTTCACTTTTTATATTTAAATAATTAATTAAATTTAGGTTATATGTATAAGGTATATTTGAAATATAAATGAATTTCATGTTTAGACTTGAGTCCCATCCCCATGGTATCTCATTATGTATATGCAAGTATTCCAAAATCTGAAATCTGAAATACTTGTAGTACTAAGCATTTCAGATGAAGGATTCTCAACGTGTACATGATCCTAAGTTGCATGCAGTTGCTGGTGTGTCTTAGGGCTCTCTACATACCCTTTTCTCCCTGCCTTTCTGAGTTCAGAGCTTTTAAGCTATCAGGGACCATAAAGGTGGTCTAACCCAACTCCTTGTCTTACAGATGAAAGAAAACACTGAGGCTCAGGGATTTTAAGTAATTGGCCAAGTTAACAGCTTATTCATTGCAAATCTGAAATGAGAACTTTAATTTCCCAACTTACATTCTGACATGCTTTCTGCGAGGTTTTCTGATTCTATCTTTAACTGCTAAAAAATAATGATAAATTATATAACAGTGCCTTAAATAGCATTGATACATTAATAGATAACAACCAGACTATTAAAAAAGTTAATTTTACAATAATTAAGTACTAATTGGAAGATTTCCCTTTTTTAAAAGATGAGTCCAATAAAGAAACAGCTAACCTACAAGAAAGAGGTATAAGCAATGTAAGTATTAATTTTCTTATCAAGATATATCCTTTAGAAATAAACTTAACAGATGATCAGTTGAACACCCTTTCAGCTTTAAATGTTGTTATTCTAGGATGATGGTGATGAGAGAACCGTGGCAAGTGCGCGTCGGAGAGGAAGGAAGCCCAAGCGCTCGCTCACGCTGTCAGATGATGCTGGTATGTCTCCAAGCAGGCTCTTAATTACAGTCTTACTATATCAAAGTTCCTTTTTTTTTTTTTTAAGAGTTTTTCCTTGAATGAGGAATATCCAGTGGGGTACAGCTAGTATTAATATTATGTAAATATGTGTGAAATGGCTCTGATCCCATGTCAGAAATGGTACATCCCAGATGCTTTTCTCGGTACATGTGATTTTTTCACAAACGCTGGCTGCGAACTGCATAAGTAAACTATCCCAAATGTGTTTGAGATTAAGTTAAACAGTTGTGAATTGCAAGTGCTGAAACCAAAAGGAAGTGGAAAACCTCCACTTTTGCCTCCAAGTCCCTAATATCCTAACTTCTAAACTCCATGACTCTCCTTTGGAAGTGTCTTTGGGAATTGTAGAATCCAGGTGTTACCCTTGTGTCCGAGCAGAATTCTCAGAGCCAGAAAGAAAACGCCAGAAATCAGTTTCTGAAACAACTGAGGACAAAAAAGATCAGGAGTCTGATGAGGAAGAGGAAGAAGAGGAAGAGGAGGAGCCCCTTGGAGCCACCACCAGATCCACCACCAGATCAGAGGCACAGAGGTAAGGGGGCAACTCAGAGCTGCTGGAAACCTGCACCATCTTCTGTACCCGGAAACAGGTCTAGCTCCTGGGATTCTCTGAACCAAGCACTCCTGCCCCAGAGGAGGCTGTTTCTTTCATTTTAGCTCCAGCAGAGGGCAATTGTTCTCAGACCGCTGCCTTTCTGCATCATCTTGAAGAATCCATTTTCTGTCTTAAACTTCACTCTTTGCCAGGTTTTAAATGCTTGCTTTGGTAAAATCTGTTTAGTTCTTTCACAGGTATTTGAGCATCAGTATGTGTCATGTTGCTGAGCCCCAGGAGTCGCTGTGCAGACAGAAGACACAGGCCTTGCACTCAGCACATCTAACCCTAGCACACAGGGGAATCAGGCACACATGCCATGGTCAGCACATGCAGTGATCACAGGAAGTTGCCCACATTTGACCATTTTTACCTGTGTGAGTGGTAATTACATGTGCTTACAGAAAGAAATGTGTGCCCTCAAACCCTAGAAGAGCCAGACACCTGGGGCAGGGGGATCGTGCCATGGTCACATGACTTCAGAAGAGCCAGTGAATTCTCCCTCTTTCTTCTCAGTCACAGTATACATGAAAATATTAAAACCTTGTCAAAGTCCTAAAGGAAGGAAATCTATTTTAATACTCCCTCTCCCCCCACCACAGACCCTGCACCAGCCCGTGTCATTATACCTGCTGACATCCTTTCCACAGAGCACATTTGGAGAACTGGTGCCTGGCTACATAGTCTTGTTCTAATGACTTGTAACTTTTTCAAAGTAAAAATGTTTTCCATTTTTGGTGTGATTCATAAGTTTGAATCATAATAATTATGATTCAAAATCAACTGTTAACCTCTGTCACTATACTAGTAATAATGTCTTATGTGTCTATGAACATTTAAAATCAACCTACTTCTAATTCTTCCAAACTTATACAGTATTAGCCATTGGTACAATTTTTTAATTTTTCAAAGAATCAGATTTTAAAGGCAAAAGTCTTTAAAGGAACTCACATAATGAAAGGTAAAGTGATAGCATATTTAGTTTTTCTGTGGGGTAACTCAGTCAAATAGAAGTCAGAGACAAAATTCCTGCTGATAGGAGACAGGTGTGCTAGAGCCCAGCACCCAACATTTGGGTTCAGCACATCTTTCTAATCACCACTCCCTGTTACAGTCCTGGAAAGATCATCCAGTTCAGGAGGGCTCAATTCAGACAGTCACAAAGGCCACCTAGTTGTATTCCAGAGTATTCAAAAATAGCTGTAAAATAACTATCAAATTAATTCTTTAGCCAGGCACAGTGGCACATGCCCGTAATCCCAGCAGCTCAGGAGGCTGAGGCAGGAGGATCACAAGTTTGAGGCCAGCATCAGCAACTTAGCAAGACTGTCTTAGAAATTAAAAGGACTGTGTATAACTCAGTGGTTAAGCACCCCTGGGTTCTATCCCTGGTACCAAAACAAAGGTAGCAAGAGTGGGGATATAGTTCAGTGGTAACACATCTCCGGGTTCCATCCTCAGTATCAAGAAAAACAAAATTCTTTAAAAATCATTTTTAACTTGTGTAGTTTGAGCATTGCCTGGATTATCACTTTTCTTCCTGAATGTACTTTAGGAACTTTTGATTTATAAATGGATTATTTTCTCTTTGGCTTAGATTCCCTGGCGTTGGTTGATCGGTTCCAGGGCTATAACATCTTCATAATGTTAAGTTTCTCCAGCTGGGATGTGCTCTCAGTGATCATCCAGGGTGGCTGAACCACTGCTCCCACAGTTCCTCTGAGATGGTCTTCCTTCTCTTGCACATACCCTGGGCAGGGGAAGCCACCCTCTCTTTGGCACTCTTTCCCTTGTGTTCAGTAGAAGCTGGCCACCTGGTAGCTTCTACTCATGGGTCCAGTTCTACTTTGGGGCCTTCTGTGTAATTTTCTCTTCAATATGTGAAGGCAACTTCCAAGTGTTCTTGTTTCTAACCTCCTTATCCCAATTCTCTTCTTTCAGCGTATAGTCTCTTTAAGCAGTCAGTGTTCTACACCAAGTGTATCTAGGCATTCAGAAGAGGATTGTCCCATCTTCTGGATTTTGTTTTCAGTGTGCATCCAAATCAGTTGCCTCAGATTGAATCCTACACCAGCTAACCAAGTTCTTCTTCTTAGAGTTTTTAAACTGGTAATTCATCTTCTCTTACCTGATTTCTTTCTTCTGTGATTGACTCTTGGAGGACTTTATCCTTGGCCCTCTGAATTGTGCTTTCATTAATCTGGGCCTCTTATTCTCCAATGATCTCCTTAGAAATCTCTCTTTTGTCAGCCAGTACGTTTTCTATTTTTCACAGATTCATCTTTTTCTGAGCCATGATGAAATACGTGTACAGTAAAAGCCAAGAGAGAGCCATACAAGTAACATTAGTCCTGGGTGACTCAAGGTCTGCTGCATAGTGACGGGCAGGAAAGCCAGCTTTTGGTCCCCGTTGCTCTCTCTTATGCACAAGGAGCCTCATCCTTTCTAAATAGTCCCAAGGACTGGAGTATTCAGTGCTGCCATTGCCCCGTGTTTCTATAATCTGTTTCAGAAAGCATCATAGCAAGCCATCCGCACGTGCAGCATCCAAACTTGGCAGCCCAGAAACAGTTTCTCCTAGAAATCGCCAAAAATTAGCAAAAGAGAAGTTACCTACCAGCAAAAAAGTTAGTAAATCTCCCCCATTAGGAAGGTAAGTCCCTGTTTACACTTCAAGTCATGTTTAACCCCTGAGACTATTTTTAGTATAGTAATGCTTTCTTCCTAATCTGCTTTAAGATTTTTGTCTTACCAAATACTGTCTTTGGGGATCCTTGGTTTCCAAGAGGATTAAGAAGGGCTACAGAAGGTGTCTCCAGTGGCCCTGTCACACGGCCAGGCCACTTAGGCCTATCCTCTACACTAGTGAGCCTTACTGTCAATTCCCATCCACCATCAACAAAGGCAAGGCATGCCCCAGGGGTCACAGGTTGGGACACTTGGTTAAATCCACACAGTGTGCCCACTACCATCGCTAGCTTAGCCAGAGCCTTGCAGAGTTAATGAAGCAACAGAGCATATTTCAGACACCGCCACCTGCCAGCTTACGCCTTCCACTACAACCTGGTTGATCTCTCTGCTCTATAGATCTCTTTGCCTTTGCTTGTGCTAGCAAGGTCTGCACACCCTGTTGGTAAGGAGTTACCCTCAGTAAGCAGGTCCTTCCCCTTCTTCAAGCCCCTCTTCTTTAGGGTGCCTTTCCCACTTGATTCAGCCCATTCTCATCCACCCTTCATATTGCACTTTCAGTCAGTCCTAGGCAATTAGTGGCATATGGTATTAGTACACACACACAGACACACACACACACACACCCCTACCCCTGAGCTGTTTCTTACTTGAGATCTTACTTTCTGTACACTAAAATTCGAAAATAAAACATGGCTCAATGTATAGGAAAACTTTTGACATCTTTTGCCTTATTTAGATCTTCACAGCATACTTGTGATACATGTGTATGTCCTTATCTCTGTCTTATGAAGGAAAGCAGACTTCTCGTTGCATCCTGAAGGTCTGGGTGCATGCTTTTCAAAATTGTGCAGAGGAATCACCTAGGGAAAGTGCAGATTGCAATTCTATAAGTCTGGGATGAGCCAGGAATCTGCGTGACTAATAGGCTCCCAGGTGACAAGTGCTCTTGGTGGAAAGAAAGGGTGTAGATGACCTGCCCAGCTCCCACAGCAGCAAGATACAGTGTGACTCGGAGCTGTTTTCTGATCACAAGTCCTAGCAAACAACAGCACTGTTGTAAATCCGTGTTCCCTAAGTGACCATTGTCTTTCCTGGACACAGTTTGAAACAGTTACTAGCATATGCTGCTTCTTAGTCATTCTCCACACATGGATAGGGAATATGCTAGAACCACATCATCTCCAATAGTATTCAAGTTTATTTTTCTGTCAAAGGAACAATAAGCAACTTTTGTCTTTATGTAAATGAAGTTCATTTGTCCCTATCCTGCAGTTTTGGTTTTCCAAGTCTTTCATTCATTGACATATTTCGTGCTTATTTCATATGTGTGGAGCTTGCAGTAGGCACTGGAATTAGAAAAAATGAATAAATCTCAGCAGCTGATCTGGGCAAACATCTTGTATAATGGGAAAGATACATGTGTGTAACACTTGCTAAGCCTTTTTGACAGCAGCCCCCAGTTAGAATTTATTTTGGCAGTACATCTCGTGCTAACACTCCTTCCCAGTAACTGAGGCAAACTTTCTTGAGTCAGATGAAGCAAGTGTAATATCAGTGGTATTTTCTGCTGTGTTCTACTATACTGCTTTACTATGCTGACTATAACCTGCAGTTTCAAAAAACGCAGCAGATAAATATAAATTATAACGGGACATGCTATATGAAGACACAACTGTGTTGTGGGGTTTTCAAGAAGGAAAAGCTTACTCTGTGGTATGGAAGGCTTCCCAGAGGAGTGGGCCTTAAAAACAAGGAATTTGGTCAGATGGGTGGTGCAAGGTTATTTAAAAAAATCATGTCAAAGCATGAAGATGAAAAGAAAATATCATTTGTTAAAATTAGAGAACCGATTATAAAAGATTGTGTATACTATGCTCTTGGTGAATATCCTGAAACGTCAGAGAGCCAGCAGGGATTTTTTTTTTACGTGTCTAAGGACAGTAACATGATTAATTGGAGTTCTAACACTTCTGACAGCAAGCTGGAGGACAGGGGTGTGCTGTGACAGGGAGATTGGCCAGTGTGTTCTTCTCAACACCGCATTCTAACTGAGCCTGCTGTTTCCTATAACGTTACACTGTGAAACATGGGTTTGCACTCGCACAGGTCCTCGCTGAAGTCCTGCTCTTGTCAGTTGTTCCTCTGAGGCATTGTGTGTGTTGGTAGGCCTAGCAGTTGACTTGTTTCACAGCTGCAAGTAGGGCCCAGAGGAGGAAGCCAGCCTGACCAGGTCAGCAGCTGCAGTGGTAGAGCTGGAACCGGAGCACAGGCTTGCACGGATTTCCACACTCTTCCTCCAGCACCCTGAGTTGATATGTGATGTTGGTAGCAAACATCCAGTTATCTCAAGCTCCTTTTCCTGTTAAACACCATTTTGGGTTTTTCTCTTCTTAGCGTGCAAGCTAAAAATTCTTCCAGTTTTTCAAGAACTCTCAAATTATTTGAAGCTGCTGCTTTTATCTCTCACCATTGCCTGACTTTTTTTAATGCAGATCAAAGACACAGCTCTCCCCTTCGACCAAGCGCAAGAGAGAAGTCAGTCCTCCTGGGGCTCGGACAAGAGGCCAGCAGAGGGTAGAGGAAGTCCCTATGAAAAAGGCAAAGCGATAATCCTGACTACCGCCATCCCAATGGCTTGAGGAGTGCAGTGAAGAGACGAGACGATCCTCGATCCTTGTGGGCCGTAGGCTTTTTCTTTTTCTTTTTCTTTTTTTTTCAGCCATGAAAAGGATATGCATGTGCTGTAAGTTCCTAGGTGCAAGCTTTTTTTTGTTATGTTTTAAACAGCTTTATAAACTATTGTTCATAGAAGATATTATGTACATTTATTTCAGATAAAGGAAAATAAGTTTACTTTGTATCTGAACTCAAAACAAAGTAGTTGTATATTTTAACATTCAAAATTGGGATTTCCCAATATGACACATCACTAATGCAAACCCTTCCAGCCATCAGACACCAGACTGCCTACTGGTGATCTGTGTATAGTATATGAACATGTAAAAATAGGTTGTATTTTACTCTATGTATGATGCTAATCAATGAACACTTTATTTATTTTACAGAGAAAACTTATTGGTGAACTTTACTATATATCTGTTTATTTTATTTTATTATTTTTTTTAATAAAAAGGGTTTTAAATGCTATGCAGTCATTAGTAGAAAAGTTTTAGGACCCTGCCTGTGCTGTGACTGAACATGACCTGGCAGGAAACAGACACTCTCGCATGTATCCAAGTAAAGTAGCTGAGCTGAAGGAGGATCTCCATTGCTTCTCTGTTCACAGTCGTGACTGTTTTTAAAAGCCTAACTCATTTTTAGATTATATTTACATCTGTGACTTTACCACCAGCCCCACTGACCCTCGAGATCCTGGTTCAGGTAAAGTGACAGACCACCCTGCAGTGGAAGCACCTCTGTTGGTGTCCATTCCTCTTCTCCTGCTGTTCCAAAGCTTCTACCAATTGTTTCCATATTGTCTTTTTCAGTAAAGAGAAATGCATTGAACGTTAGGTCACTCCTGTCTATTCAGCTTGAGGATTTTATGTTGTTTTATATACAATTATTTCAGGATAGAAACTGGTTTTATTGCCAGGTTCTTTTTTAAACATGTTTTAACTCCCATATGAACAAACTGTCCAACTTAAGTTTTTCATAAACTTTTCTTAAGGTCAAATTTGTCTCTTGCAATGATGTGATGAGTTGCCAAATAATTGAGATTATTTTAAGATGTTTTTGTTCATATTCTTGTTTTATAATTAAAACTTACATTCAGTGTGTGTGGGACTTTTTTGTTATTTTTTGTTTATTTTGTTTTTGGCTCAATGTAAGGTGGATATTTCTGTCATTTTACATGGTTTCTTACTGAGATTTTATATATAAATTATAAAATGTTTCCCTAAAACTTGAGTGTTAAGAATTTTTTTTCCTGTGTCTTAAATTTTTTTTCCTGAGGAAACCATTTCTTCTCTTCAGGTAATTGGTCTTAAATATAATGTAACTTTTTGATACTCAATTGAGTGAGTAGTGTCCTCTCTCATGGTAGAACTGAACTTCAGACCAGAAGGGACTTTCAGACCAGGAACATGAGAGTTTCTCATTTTTATTTATATGAGTGAGTTTTAATTAAAGCTCAGAAACCTAGTGAATTGTCAAAGTCAGCCAGGTTAGAAGGCTGACTAGGTTCCAGGGCTCTCAGTTCCCTGGTTAGTGTTGGATAGGTTTGTGAAAGTGCAGAGCTGGAATGCCATCCTCAGTGTGAGCCTTCCTCAGTTTAGTGACACCTGCTATGGACCATGACCTGGTAGGGACCTAGTAGTTGGGTTTCAAAATGCTGCCTCTTAATTAAATTGAAACTAAATAGTAGAACTGTGTGAAGAATTTCTGGTGGTGCAGTCAGCTAAACAACTTCCAGTGGTTCTGAAATCCAAGTAGAGAGCAGGTCCCACCCATCTGATCTAGGAAGTATGTGGGGGGCAATTCTTGGATGACATGATGATTTGATACTACTAGCATTTAGAAGGAAGTAGGTTAGGAATATGGAACACCCTGCAGTTCACGGACAGACAGAATCCAAATCATCCAGCCCTGTGTGCCAGTGGCTTCCCCACTAACCCACTGAAAAAGGCTTGCAGGTCCTCTCCCCATTTGTCATTTCCCTGGTCACACCACTGCCACTGCCTCACTGCTTCTCAGCAAGCACACTGACCCTCACCATCTGCTTTCCCTTCACAGCTAAAACAAAGCTGCCACAATCAAGAGAGACTCGCTGGGGGCTGGAGCAGTGGCCCGGCGGCTACAGTTCTTGCCCGGCATGCGCGAGTACACGAGTTCAAACCCCAGGACCATGTACACAACAAAGTCTTGGAGCAACAAAAGCTGCATAGAGAGCTAAATAAAAATTGTTTCTCTCTCTCTTTTAAAAGAGAGAGGCTTACTGAACGCAGCAGTGTCCCGTGGCTCAGGGCAAGGTGGCTAATTCTTCTTCACTTGGTAATCCACACAGTAGTCCTCCCATTCCTATGGAAAGGCCACTTCTCAGGGTCACACTACTGGATCCCCACCACCCAGAGTTAATACTAGAACCTGCTAAGACTCACAACATCCACCCCAGTTAGGAATGGCCAGCAGGTCACACTCCCCTTCCCAAACACATCTCAGTGAGCTGGTGGCAAAGCTGAGCTTGGGCTCTGTCTTCTCTTCCAGCTGCAGACCAGAGGTTCTTCCTGTGACCCATGGGAGGGAGGCATTGATCTAGGGCTATAATCAGGCGCTTCCTCCAATCATCTCTGTAGTGTGTGAATCCTAACTGATGATAGGGGAGATGATTCTAATTGGAAGAAATGCTGACTCAGTTTATTTTTGTTTTGATTTCTTGAAATTTATTCCTCCTATGTTCAAGAGTACGTTTTCTAAAATTACTATTCCATCTTCATTTAATTAAGAACAAAATGATTTTCATGTTACAATGGCAAGGACACTTTTCTTTGGGGAAGAAAAATACTTTTATAGCCACAATTTTTCCACTGAAAGTGCTGTGTATAAAAATGCACATTTGTTGAGCTCCTGCCCTGTGCCCCACACTGGGGACAAATAGGAACCCAAGTGTCAGAGTGACAACCAAAGAAGCAAAGAACTGGGCAACAAAAAAATGGTGTCTGGTTCTAGAACATGGCAAGGGGGATACAGTTACTTTTTTTTTTTTTTAACTTACCAGTGATTTTTTTTTTATTCATTCAATATAGTCTTACATATTGGAGGGACTCATTACACATTCATGAACATATGGATGTTGGCAGAGTAAGTTAAGGCTGATACTAGTCCATGGTCTCCCCTCTTTTACTACTCCCTGTACCCAGGTTTCCCCTACTTTACTCCCATGTTAGTTGGGTTTCTCATGGAAGTCAAGGGTTCCCAACTGCATGGATAACCCACCCCTTACTCCCTCCCTCCAGCTGCACTGATAAAACCCCTAATACCACCTTCCCCTCCCTGCCCTGCTCCCTCTCCCCACAGTGTCATAGTTATGGTTCCCCTGCTTATGTAAAAATTCACCTATATTGAGGTTATTATTTAGCTTAGCTAACTTTCAATCTGTCTTAGATTGTGTTCTAGCTTCCACATATGAGAGAAAACATTCAGCCTTTCAGTCTCTGAGTTTGGGATATTTCATTCAGCATAACTTTTTCCATCTCCATCCATTTGACTGCAAATGCCATGATACCATTCTAATAGCAGAGTAGAACTCTATTGTGTGTGTGTGTGTGTGTGTGTGTATGTATGTATGTATGTATGTATATATCACAATTTTTGAATCCACTCATCCAGTGAGGGGTATCTGGTTGTTTCCATAGTTTAGCTATAGTAAATTGAGCTGCTATAAACATTGATGTAGCTGTGTCTCTGTAGTGTGCCAATTCTAAATCTTTTAGGAAAATTCCCAGAAGTGGGATAGCTGAGTTGTAAGGTGGTTCCAGCCCTAGTTTTTTGAGTCTCCACACTGCTTTTCAGAGTGTCTGTACAAGCTTGCAGTCCTACCAGCAGTGTGATAGTGTTCCTTTCTTCCCACAACCCCTCCAGCATCTGTTATTGTTCGTATTTTTCATTTTTGCTACTCTGACAGAAGTGAGGTGGAATCTGAGTGAAGCTTTGATTTGCATTCTCTGATTGCTAGTAATATAGAACATTTTCTCATATATTTGTGGGCTTTTTGGACTTCCTCCATTGAGAAGTTTCTATTTAGTTCCCTAGCCACTTATTGATTGGATCATTTGTGGGTTTGATGTTCAGTTTTTTGAGTTCTTTGTATATTCTGGATGTTAGCCCTCTGTCAGAGGTGTAGTAGTCAAAGATTTTCTCCCATTCTGTAAGTTCTCTCTTGACACTCTTAACTAATTCTTTAGCTGTGCAGAAGCTTTTTAGTTTAATGGCATCCCACTCATTTATTCATGTCTTTAATCTTGTGCTATGGAAGTCTTATTAGGGAAGGTGGTGCCAACACTGATGTCTTGGAGTGTTGATCCTATTTTTTCTTCTAGCAATTGTATAGCTGCTGGTATAATTTCCAAATATTTGATCCTTTCTGATTTGGTTCTTGTGCAGGGTGAGAGGTAAGGATCCAATTTCAATTGTCTGCATATGGCTGTCCAGTTCATCCAGCACCATTTGTAGAACAGGCTCTCTTTCTTCCACACTATGTTTTTTCCCCCTTTGTCAAATATCAGATGGTTGAAGATTTGAGGGTTTGTCTCAGTATCTTCTAGTCTGTTCCACTGGTCTTCATTATGTGTTTTGGTACCAATACCAGATATTTTTGTTACTATAGCCCTATAGTATAATTTCAGGTCAGGAATTGTGACACCTCCTGCTTCCTCTTTCTTGCTTAGTAATGTTTTGGCTATTCTGGGTTTCCTGTTATTCCATACAAATTTGAGAATTGCTTTTTCTATATCCATGAAAAATGTCATTGGTATCTTGATAGGGTTTGCATTTAATCTATAATCTTTTGGTAGAATGGACGTTTTGATTGTGTTGATTCTGCCTAACCAAGAACATGGAATGTTTTTTCCATCTACTGAGGTCTTCTGCAATTGCTTTTTTTAATGTTTGATAGTTTTCGTTGTAGAGATCCTTTATATCCTTTGTTAGATTGATGCCCAAGTATTTTATTCTTTTTGAGTATATTGTGAATGGGACGGATTTCTTGATTTCTTCTTCAGCAGAATTGTTGCTGGAGTATAGGAAAGCTAATGATTTATGAGTTTTGATCTTGTAACTAGCCACTTTGATAAATTCATTTATAAGTTCTAGAAGTCTTCTAATTGAGCTTTCTGGGTCTGCTAAGTATGTCATCAGCAAATAGAGATAGCTTGACTTCCTCTTTTCCTATTAAAATTCTTTTGATTTCCTTCTCTTGACTGATAGCTCTGGCTAGGGTGTCAAGGACTATATTGAATAAGAGTGGTGAGAGTGGACATCCTTGTCTTGTTCCTGAATTGAGTGGGAATCCTTTCAGTCTTTCTCCATTAAGCATAATGTTGGCTATGGGTCTGTCATAAATGGCTCTTACAAATTAAAGTATGTTCCTTTGATCCCTATCTTATCCGGAGTTTTCAGCATAAATAAGTGCTGAATTTTATAAAAGGCCTTTTCTGCATCAGTTGAGACAGTCAGCTTTTGAGAGAAGTTAGAACCGGACTAACTCCTAACAGACAGGATGGGTGGGGGTGTTTTTTTTATTTTGTTTTTGTTTTTGTTTGTTTTGTTTTATATTTAAGTATAAAATGGAGTTTCAGGCAAGGTTGGAACCTGAAGAAGAGCATCTTGGAAGCTGAGTAGCAGGACAGGCTGGAGACAGTGACTGCTGTGCCTACAACCAAGACAGCCTTTCAGAAACCTGTTCAGATAGTAGTACCTATGTTGCTCTGTGGCACATCAAACTCCTTCCAAGAGCAGCTCCCTCACACTTTTAGCTTTTCTTGGGAATTCAGTGTGCACATTAATTCACATTAAGAAATTGTGGGAAGAAATGAGAGGGTAGACCAGTAGAGGAGACAATGGGGAGTGGGGCAGGGGTGGGTGGGCAAGAAAGGGAGATCGGAAGACTGAAATAGAGTAAATCAAATTCCATCCATGTATAATTATGTCAAAAATGAATCCTGCTATTCTGTACAACTATAATGCACCAATAAAAGCAAGCAATAAAAGAATTTTGGGTTAACTTTAATTACTCCCAGAAGTCCCCAAGATTAGTAAATCTTGTAGTCTCTGTTTCCTCCCCTTAACACACACACAGAAACTTAACATCCATTTAAACTGATGATGCACAGAGTTTTGAAAACCCTTAACTCAATTTCATAACAGCCCTGTGCAGAAGAGAATCAATCTCCATTTCACATGAACTGAAGTACAGGGTGGTTATGAAACTTGCTTAAGGAATCAATATAATAAAGATGGCCATTCTAACCAAAGCCCTTTACAGATTCAATGCAATCCCCATCAAGATACCTATGGCATTCTTCACAGATATAGAAAAAGCAATTCGCCAGTTCATATGGAATAACAGGAGACCCAGACTAGCCAAAACACTACTCTATAGAAAGGAAGGAATAGGGGGTATCTCAATCCCCGACCTGAAATTATACTACAGAGCCGTAGTAGTAAAAACAGCTTGGTATTGGTATCAAAACAGAACCGAAGATCAGTGGAACAGAATAGAAGATCCTGAGACAAACCCCCATATCTTTAACTATTTGATATTTGATAAAGGGGGCAAAAGCATAGTCTAGAAAAAAGATAGCCTGTTCGACAAATGGTGTTGGACAAACTGGACAGCCATATGTAGACAACTGAAGCTGGATCCTTATCTTTCACCCTGCACAAAAATTAAATCAAAATGGATCAAAGACCTGGATATTAAGCCTACAACTTTAAATTTACTAGAAAAAGAAGTCAGGTCAACACTACAGCTTATAGGAGTCGGCAGTTTCTTCCTTAACAAAACTATGGCGCATGCTGTAAAATCAAAATTAAATGAATGGGATGCAATTAAATTAAAAAGCTTCTGCACAGCTAAAGATCTAGTCAAGAGCATCAAGAGAGAACCTACAGAATGAGAGAAAACCTTTGCCTGCTACACCTCGGACAGAGGGCTAATATCCAGAATATTCAGGGCACTAAAAAAACTAAACTCCAAACTCACAAATAATCCAATCAATAAAAGGGCTAAAGATCTCAAAAGGAACTTCTCTCCAGTGGAAGTCCAGAAAGCCCATAAATATATGAGAAAATGCTCTACATCATTAGCTATAAGGGAAATGCAAATCAAAACTTCAATGAGATACCACCTCACTCCTGTTAGAGTGGCAAATATGAAGAATACAAACAATGACAGATGCTGGAGGGGCTGTGGGAAAAGAGGAACAGTATTACACTGCTGGTGGGACTGCAAACTGGTTCAGCCACTATGAAAAGCAGTGTGGAGAATCCTCAAAAAATTAAGGATTGAACCACCTTATGACCCAGCTATCCCACTCCTGGGGATTTTCCCAAAAGAGTTAGAATCAGCATTTTATAGTGATGTGGCTTCCTCAATGTTTATAGCAGCTCAATTTACTATAGCTAGATTATGGAACCAACCCAGATACCCCTCACTCGACGAGTGGATACAAAAACTATGGTACATATATACAATGGAGTACTACTCGGCCATTAGAGAAAACAATATTATGGCTTTTGAAATCAAATGGATGGAGATGGAAGGAATTATGCTAAGTGAAGTATCCCAATCTCAGAGACTCAAGGGCCAAATGGTTTCTCTCATCTGTGGAAGCTAGAGTACGTGGGGAAGCAGTAGGTTAAACAGCTAACCTAACAATAACTTCAAACTGTATGATTGTCAGCATAATAGGGGGATGGCTCCCTAGGATACTTGGAGGCGTAGGGAGGGGGAGGGTGGGGGAGGATATTTGAAGAACTCCTAGGATACTGGAGAATGTGAATATAGGGGAACCATCTCAGAAGCAGATGTTATTCCTCCACAAGATACCCATTTAACGCAGGAGTTCTTCTGGGGGAACAGCAACAGGTGAAACCCAAGGTGGTCATCCATGTTTTGGCATTAGCCCTGGATAAATATGTATATATACATTGGTCATTGATGGTTTGATAATGTTTCCCTCTCATTTGTATCTCTATATACTCAATAAAAAAAAAGAGAGAGAGACAAGAAGGGTACATGGCATATGGTAGGGATTCAATAACGTTGAGTGAATGTCAATAATCAGATGATATTTTTTGAATGAGACTTTTAGAAAATGATGACTTTCCCCCAAACACAACTAACCAGAACCTGACTAAAGAAATGAAGACATCCATCTAATCAATGTGTAACATGAAGACTATCAATAATAAAATTATATGTTTGGGATTCATGGGAAAAATTACATCACAAGCTTTCTACCAGGGAAAAAGATCCCTGCAAAAATCAAAGCATAAACTAAAATCCTAGAAATAAGTGCTGAAGGCAGGGCCATAGCATTATTCATTAGGTGAAATCTCAGCTTTATCTGGGAACCAGTCAAGAATGGTGTCAACTGGGATTTTCTTCTTGGAACTGAAAAAAAGTAAAGTGTACACCAAGTACTTCCTCACACTTCAAGTTAAAGCTTTTCCTAGAATTGAATCCATGAAATAATTGAAAAAAATGTTTTGAATGAAGAGTCAAGAATTATTTATTTTTGAGATCTTATTAAGTATTGTTTTTTAAATTTTTGGCATAAAGCCTAAGAGAATATTTCTTTTTGGAACATCCAAATATCTAAATCAATATATTAAGCATACTCTTTGTCTTATTTTCAATATATAGTTTAAAAATAACGTGTGTTTTAGACCTTTTTCTTGAAAAATAATCCATTCAAGGTGTTTCTGATCAAAAACCATCTCTGAAAAACTATCAGTTGGTTATTTCTACAACAGCAAGTTTTTGGCTTGTGGCATCTGTCATTTATAATTGCAATAATTTTAGTCTTCACCAACAAACACATCCAGCCACTTGGTATTAAGAGAGTTATCACATTCAGGTAATTAGGAGGATTGATCCCCAGCAAGACTGAATGGGTCGTCATTTTGCCAATAGACAATGCTTTATCAACATTGTTCATCCATAACTCCTTTGACTTCTAATAAACACAGAGATACCTGTTGTAATTAAATAGTTGCTGGTAAATTCTTCAAAGTACAAAACCATATTGACTTTTTTTTTAAGAATCTCTCTTCAGCATTAGTCTCTTGGGTTTGAGAGATTTCTATCTAGCCCTCTACAGAAACTTATTTGTGCCTATGAGGCACTAAAAGAGATCACTAGAAGGATTTAATATATATTCAAATTCTGTTTTATAGAAATGTACTCTTTGGAAAACAAACAAACATGTATGCCAGATCTTTTGGCTAAAAAGAAAACATAAATTAATGTATTATCAAATTCAAATTCATGATACTGAATTGAAAGTAAGGGTAAAATTTTTAAAGTTTACTAATTATGGTAGTTTTTATGAAAATTCATAGCCATTATATGCCAGGTAAAAAGTGCAAATATTTTATTTTTGCTTATTTTTGGAGAGATGTATGCTCATGTTGTCTGGAGGGCAGTGGAATGGTGGGAATGCTCACTCCTAAGAAACTGCTCAATTCACAGGAAGTACATTCTTTATCTGCCCCTTCTACTCACCAGGATGCATATCGCACTGCCTCCTTTTCTAGGAAACTTCCCTGAACCAAAATAAAATAAATTTATAATTAAAAAAAAAAAGAAACTTGCTTAAGGACACATGCATTGGTTTCATGCAATCTTGAAACCAAGATCCTGTGAGCCTCTTTGGAGGGATTCTTCCATTTTTGCATGGCTAGCACCCACTGTGGATCTAAGTGGGCTCCAACATTCTCTCTCCATACTTGATTTAAAAAAAAAAAAAGTAGAATCTGGAAGTTTTTAAGTAACAACACTTTGATTACATAGGTAATATCTCAATTATAGAAAATTAGAAATTACCAATAAGCAAAGAGGATAAAAATCACTTGTACTCCCCAAAATCAGATACCACTCTTTGCAGTATAATTCTTTTAGGCTTTGTACTATTCAGAACTCACAAACTAGAATTCACAAAGTCTAAAATGTTATCGACAATGCACCATTACTTCATATACTATTAAAAAATTAAAAAACATGATACAAAAATTAGCAAAAGCCTTAATAGGATGCATGAATCAAGCAATATTGGCTTCTTGCTTTCAAATATCTTTCCTCAATTCCATGGGATTTGGTGATTACCCCACCGATAGCAATGTGACTTGGTGTGTTAGCTTCATCAGCTTTCAACATTGTGACAAAATAGGAAAGGTTTATTTTGGCTCACAGTTTCCCAGATTTCAATCCATACTTACTTGGTCCCGTTGTTGTGAACTTGCAGTGAGGTGCAACATCTGGTGGGGTAGCATATGGTGGAGCAGCATATGGTGGAGCTAAACTACTCACTTTGTGGATGCTGGAAGCAGAACAGAGGAAAGGGCCAGGGATAAGATATACCCTTCCAGTGTGACCTACTTCCTCCAAGTTGACTTCACCTGCTACAGTTTCTACCACCACCCAATGAATGATCAGTTCAATTATGAGTCCTTCAGTGGATTAATCCATTGGTGCAGAGCCCTCATGATCCATTCAATTCCCAAGAACTCCACTTCCAAAAATTGTTGCACTGGATACCATGCCTTCAACACATGAACCTTGGACATTCCATATACAAACTGTAACATTTGCATGTGTTAGGCAATCCTTAGCACATTTCACAAGTACAAAATGTGACAGCATCATTTATATGTGGAAATTGTCCCTTCTCAGAGCTCAGAAAGCACATGGTTACTACTGTACAAGAAAATATAGAATCGAAAATTATTAAATCTCTAAAGATCAAAGTTATTCCTCCAACACTGAATATTTACCTCAATGAATAGCAGATTTGTTTGCTGCCAAGTTTCTGTGCTTTTGAGTACAGTACAGTTTCTTGGTTTGCCTTTGTTGGATTTTGGTATCAGTGTTATATTTGCTTCATAAAATGTGTTTGGTAGTGCTCCGACCCTTTCAATTTCATGGAAAAGCTTATAGAGGATTGGTGTTAATTCTTCTGTAAAAATTTGGTGGAATTCTGCCATGAATCCATCAGGTCCAGGGAATTTTCTTTTCTGGAAGGCCTTTGATTGCATCTTCAATTTCAGTATCTGAGATAGGTTGGTTTAGATTTTCAATGTCTTCCAGTGTTAATCTGTGGGTGTCGTATGTGGCCAAGTATCTGTCCATATCTTCCAGATTATCAAACTTGGCAGAGTATACATTTTCAAAATGAGTTCTGATAATCTCCTGGATTTTGTTTGAGTCTGTGGTGACATCTCCATTTTTGTCTTTGATTTTGTTGATTTGCTTCACTTCATTCTTCTTTTTGGTGAGGTTGGCAAGGGGTCTGTCAATCTTATTTATTTTTTCAAAGAATCAACTCTTTGTTTTATTGATAATTTGTATTTTTCTGTTCTCAATTTCATTGATTTCAGCTCTGATTTTAGTTATTTCATGTCTTCTGTTAGCTTTGGGATTGGATTGTTCCCCTTTTTGCAAGAGCAGAAGTTGAGTTGGAGCATAAGACTATTTGGGCTCTTTCCAGATTTTTGATGTATGCACTCAGAGCTATAAATTTACCTCATAAGAATGCTTTCATACTATCCCAGAGATTTCGATATGTCATTTCATCATTCTCATTCATTTCCAAGAATTTCTTGATTTCTGATCTCATTTGGTCTTTTAATCCATTCTTCATTTAAGAGGGTATTATTCGATTTACAAGTATTAGAGTAGCTTCTGTTGTTTTTCTTATTGTTGATTGCTAAGATCATGGATGGCATTGTGGTCTGACAGGATACATGGGACTATATCAACTTTTTTGTATTTGTTAAGGTTAGCTTTGTGGACTAGGATGTGGTCTATTTTTGAGAAGAATGTAAATTCAACCCATTTAGGATGAAATATTCTGTAGATGTCTGTTAAGTCGAATTGGTTAATAGAGTTGTTCAGATTGGAGATATCTTTGTTGATTTTTTGTTTTGATCATCTGTCCAATGTTGATAATGGTGTATTGAAGTCCTCCAGTATTATTGTGTTGAGATCAATGAGGGGTTTAATGTCCTTGAATATTTTTTCCAAATATTTGGAAGAGTTGTGATTGGGGGCATAAATGTTAATTATTGTTATGTCTTCTTGGTGAATTGTCCTTTTTAGTATGGTGAAGTGTCCATCTTTGTCCTTTCTGAGTAGTTTTGGATCAAAATTAACTTTATCAAATGTTAGAATTGCCGCACCAGCTTGCTCTTTTATACCACAGGCCTGATAGACATTTTACCAACCTTTCATCTTCAGTCTGTGTCTATTTTTGAGTGTGAGGTGTGTCTACTGTAGACAACAAATTGTTGGATTTCATTTTTTGATCCAGTAAGGCAGTCTGTGTCTTTTAATTAGGGCACTGAGACCTTTCATATTCAGTTAGAATAGAGATGGGAATCTGAGTCCCAGACTTTGTGATTGTTGCTGTGTTTTGTGCCATCTTGGGTCTCTTTTGGTGTGTATTATGATTATAGACACTCTCTCATTTAAGAGTTTAGAGAATTATTAGCATGTTCTTCTGAATGAAGAATGTCCTTGAGAATATTCTGTAATGCAGGGCTTGTGTTCATGTATCTTGCTAGCTTGAATTTATCATTGAAGTATTTAATTTCTCTGTCACATTAAAGCTGAGTTTTGCAGAGTATATTATTTTAGGTTCAAACTTGTTTTCCTTCAAGGTTTAAAAAATATTGTTACAAGCTCTTCTGGCCTTCATTGTCTGATCTGAAAAATCCATAGTGATTCTAATCTGTCTGCCTCTGAACGTGATTTGGGGCTTTTCCCTAGCCGCTTTTAGAATTCTCTCTTTAGTTTCTCTGTTATTCTTTTTATATATGATATGTCCTGGTGAATTTCTCCTTTGGTTAGGTCTGTTTGGTGTCCAATAGGCATCTTAAATTTGGTATTCTGGGTCAATGCTGATATGAGGAAAGTTCTCCTTGATAATTTCACTTAATATATTCTCAATGCCCTCTATTTGTTGTTTGATATTTTCCTCCAACCCAAATACTCTCAGGTTATTTCTTCCCATTTAATCAAATATTACTTGGAAGTTCTGGTCATGCACAATAAGTTTCTTTTCTTGTCTATCCTCCTTGAACTCAACATTGCTTCAATGGGGCTGGAGCGGTGGCTCAGTGGTTTCAGCGCTGGCCTGGCAAGCGCAAGGACCTGGGTTCAAACCCCAGCACCACGTACACAACTAAGTGTTGGAGCAACTAAGGCCATGTGAACAACTCAATAAAGTTGTTTCTCTCTTTCTCTGTCTCTCTCACTGTCCCTCTCTCTTTAAAAAAAAAAAACATTGCTTCATTATCTGATGTACATTGTCTTCATTATCTGGTGTACATTCTTCAAGAGCTGAGGTTCTATTTTCTGTTGAGTTTAGTCTGGTGTTTGTATCTTCTAGTGAGAATTTGATTTGGTTGAGTATTTTTCAATTCTGATAGCTCTGCTACATCTCTCTTCAGAATGTCTAACTCTATAAATACTGTCTTTCATTTCATGGAATTGTACCTTTATTTCCTTATAAAAGTTGTCTCTCAACACTTGAAACTGATATCTGATCTCTTTCCTTAATTCTTCTTTCAACTCCTTGATTGAGTTGCTATTCATAGTGCTGATATATTTTTCTTGGTTTTCATCTAGGATCCCATCCATGGAGTCCTTCCTTGGATGGGGAACTGTGAGATTGAGGATGGGAGTTATTTCCCCTTTTTCTCATTTTCAGATATGGGGGTATGGCTTGAAGACCGACAATGAGTATTACTCTTGTAAGGGTTGTAAGGGTTATTGGAGCTTCTTTTGCCTTTGCTTCACTGGGCTGGGGTGCTACTTGGGAAGCACAGCTCAACAGCTGCCAGTCCAGTCAATGAAGAATTGAGAGCCTATAGATGCATATACTAGACAGTTTCAAATAAAACAGTTATGATGGTGATTAGCACCTATATGAGCAATTTTCTTCCATGACAGCTCTCACAATATGTTAAGATAGCCAGCAAATATCCATTTTGAAGAATGACCTTCACTTCAGTTAGCAGGACCTCAGTAGATGGGGAGAAGTACAATCTAGAAATCCAAGGAAGTAGGGTAGAAAGGTAGTGTGGAGCTCATGACTTAGAATAAAGAACTAGAAGGTGTTAGTGTGAAGTCGGCTATTCAACTAGGAATAAGGAAAAGATAGAAATGGGATGCGAGTAGGGTAAAGGCTTTGAGTGAGGAAGAGAGAGAACAGCATATGGTTTAGTAATTGACAGAGTACAGGGAAGAAGAGGTTAATGTGAGGCGTGGTTCTCTTCAACCCAAGCAGCCTGAGAGCTAGTTTGCTATCTTAACCAATTGCGGACAGTGAGAAAATGAAGGAGTTATAGGATCTGCTGGAGAAAGAAAAAGAACAAGAAAGAAAGAAAAAAAGGGAAAAATTTTTTTAAAAAGAAAGAAAAAACAGACCCTGGGGAAGCAAATATAACTGTGGTAAAATGTAGGAGGGATAAAAGAGATATTAATAAGATAAGAGTGATTGCCTAAGGGAAGAAGCTCATGCAGGTAAATTATGCAGGTCAGGCACGATATACGTTAGATACTAAATGCGCTGACCAGAGTCCCTCTTATCAGGAGGCAGGAAAAGGTTAGACAGGATAGACAGGAGGGAAGAGAGAAGGTGGAGAGAAGAAAAGAAAACACAAACAAAGACAAAAACAGAAACAGAAACAAAAATAATAATAATAAAGAATAAAAAAGGGGAGAGAAAAAACCCAGAAAACAAACGAATAGGGAAACAAAAACAACTAGTATTTTTATATGTCCATGAACTGATCAACTTTTCCAGTTATCACACCAATACACATTGAGAACAGGAGAAAAAAAGAAGAGAAAAAATGGAAAGAAAAAAATACATATATATACACAAAATAAGATAAAAAGGTAAAAATTCTTAATGAAAACTTAGAACTATGGACAGTAAGAGCATCTCTGAGTCCTTTGGGAGGAGATGTTCACTGTCTGTCTGGGTTTCGATATCAAGGTCTCTCAGTCTGTAATTATGTGATCTCTCGAAGAGGACTTGGATGTCCTCAGTCTGCTGGGATTTCTTGGAGGGGATTCCAGAGAAGAGGTCTGATTCTGAAATGCCCTGAACTTTGCCAGCCTCCCAGGGGAACTGAAAGACAGAAGTCTTAAGGTTTTACGAGCTTAATGAGCAGGAAGTATGAGATGTTTTCTATTCTCCCTCCGCATACACTGTCTCTTGTGGCAGAGAACTCAGAGCCTTTAACTTGTCACATGATCCTTGTGGCTGGGGCAGGGGTGGACTGGGCTGAGTAATGCTCCCCTTTACTCCAGAAACCCAAGTCCCCCTAAGCAAGGTGGAGACTGGGCCTGTTCAAAGCCTTCCCTTCCCAGTTCAGTCTGTGATCAGCGACCCTCTCCTGATGCAGCTTTCAGAGCCTGCTCTGAAGACCCAGAGAGTGCCAGAGAGTGGCTGTCTCGTGGAGCTTTAGATGGCGGCTTGGCAGGAGAGGCTTGTCTCTCTCCCTGGGCAGCCTGCTCCACCAGGCAGCTCTTCGGGTGGCTTCCAAAGACAGTTCTCACCAGACACAGTGTATGTGCTGGGTGGGTGTCTGCAAATGTGCTTGCCCAATGCTCGGTTTTTATAAAGCACGGGTTCCCAGCAGCAATCTAGTTGCCAACTCCTCCTCTGCTCGTGGGTTCCGGCCAGCTGAAGGTAGACAAAGGCAGTGAAGCTGCTGCAGAATGGAAAAAATCCCTTTTTCACCACATGCTTCTCCCAGGTCTCTGCTCCTCAAAAATACTATGCAAACTAGCATTGGGATTTCAAAAAGATAGTCCCCAAAATGCACCTCAAAAAACTGAAGATGAGCTGGGATTTTCCCACTCTCGGAGCCTCAGGAAAAGCCACCTCCCTTCAGCGCACCATCTTTCTGCTGAAGCTCACAGTAACCATTTCAACACCAAACACAATGAGCTTTGTTACTGTTGAGTGGGATTGGCCCAGGGGTGATAATCAAGGAAGCCATATCCCCAGTCTTTTTCATTCATTTATTTTTTAATTTAAAGAAAAGCTTTCACTAAGGTGCTGAGGCTGGTCTTGAATATGCAATCCTCCTTTCTCAACCTCCTGATTTGCGCTCTTTTAAAGAAATTTTAATTGTTTTTTAAAATCAAAAGATGTGGAACACATGATGCATTTCAAAGTGATAAAAGCGTCGATGATTTTGAACAAGTTCATATATGGCATATATAGTGAACCACTTCATAACTGTCACTTCCTCAGCTATTTTAAGATGTGAATAACTCTAGTTATTCTAGAGTTGTTGAAAATGTGAAAAAAAAAAAGTGACCAGGTCCCTGGTCCCCAGCCAGCAGGTGTCTATGACACCCTGAGGACTCCTGCTTAGAGCCACCCTGCCCAGCTGCCATGCAGGCCCAGGCCTCCAGTGCAGATATACTGGGCCCATCCCCACTGCCAAGGATCTCAGGTCCCAATGCAGCATGAAGGCAGGTCTGTTCCAGCCCACCCTGCACCTCTGGGACCACAGGACCCAGCAACACACTCCTGCCAATGCACTTCAAAAATCCAGTGGGCTGTCCCACAGCCCCAACAGGTTCCAGTTCCACACCCTGAAGCCTAGATCCAAAAGGTGCAGCAAAATGAGGCTCCAGGCAGAAGCAGCTTTCTGGAAAAAGGGGGTCATCAGAGAGGTGGTGTCTGATCCGACCCTTTCACATGCAAGGAAGAAGCACCTATAGATCTGCCTTGCTTCCCCAGGGAACCTCATTTCAAAGATCCAGAAGAAACTCTTCAAAAATGAGGAATCAAACTAAAAAAGGTTCACCTCAAACCCACAATTCCCCTACCAAGGAGACCATGGACAGGAATTGGGATGAAAACCTAGAAAAAAATTATCAAAAATCTGATTACTAAAAGAAACAATGAACTAAAGAGTTCATGAATGAACTGAGAAAACTCAAGAGATGAAAAACTCTATTATCAAAGAAATAGACATACTGAAAAATGAAGTAATGGAGCTAAAATCTTCACACATCAGAGAAATGATGGAAGAATTTAATAATAAGCTAACTTCTACAGGAAACAGAAGAAATAACTTCTGATAGTGAGGATAGGCTGTGTAAGCTTGAGTGGATGAATGACAAAAAAAACTCACAAAGTATAGCAGAATTTTCAAAATGGGGAAAATCAGAAGAAACAATATAAGAGTAATTGGGATACAAGAAGAAATCAAAATGCAAATGAATGGCATAAAGAACATCCTCAACTAAATAGTCAAAGAAAATTTCTCCCACATTAAAATAGAATCAGATTGCTCATTCAGGAAGCAGGTAGGACACTCAAAATGCCTAATCAAAAGAAAAGCTCTCTGACACACATCATATTCAAAATGTACAACAGGAAAATCAAGGAAAGAATATTAAAAATCACAGGAGAGAAATGCCAAATCACATTCAGAGGTAAACCAATAAGGATCACGTCTGAATTTTCAACTCAGACCCTAGATGCAAGAAGGTCCTGGAAGGAGGTATTTCAATCTCTGAATTACCACAACCTGCAGCTAAGAATACTATACCTGCCCAGCAAAACTCAGCTTCAACTTCAAAATGAAAATAAGAACATTTCACTATGAGATCAAACTTGCAGCATTCAGGAACAAAAAAAACAGCTTTACGAACTCCAGATAGAAGAATAAGAAAACAATCCTCAAAACCCACAAATAGGAAATTCAATAAAAATGAATGCTATCAAAAGACAACCCAAGACAGCACAGAACTCACTAATAAAACATGATAACTATGAACCACAAACATAACTATCCTAACACTTTATGTGAATGGTCTTAACGCACCAGTCAAAAGACACAAGTTAGCAGATTGGATCAAAAAACATAATCCAACAATATGCTGCTTACGGGAAACCCACCTTACAGCCAATGACATCCACAGATTGAGGGTGAAAGGATGGGGAAAAAAATCTGCCAGCCCAAGAAAGCAAGCTGCTGTTGCAATACTTATATCTGACAAAGTAGATATTAACTGAAATTTAATCAGAAGAGATAATGAAGGCCACTGCATCATAGTAAAGGGAATAATACATTAGGAAGACATAACCATAGTAAATATCTATGCTCCAAACACCAATGCTCCTAAGTATGTGGAAAAAATACTCCATGACATAAAACAAGTTATCAACCCCAACACAGTAATACTGGGAGACTAATTTAATACTCCTCTATATATGCACCAATAGACAAATCATCAAAGCAAAACAAAACAAAACAATAAAGAGATCTTCAGCCTATACAACTCCATAAATCTAATGAACTGAACAGACATCTATAGAATATTCTACTCTGAATTGGCTGAGTTTACCTACTTCTCAGCAGCACATGGTTGCTTCTCCAAAATACATCATATTCTAGTTCACAAAGGAAATCCCAGCAAATATTTAAAAATTAGATATTATCCCATGGATCCTATCAGACCATGATGCCATGATCCTAGCAATGAACAGCAAAAATTATAACAGAAAACACACATATACATGGAGATGGAATAATACCCTATTAAATGAAGAATGGATCAAAGTAGACATGAGTACAGAAATCAAGAAATTCTTGGAAGTGAATGAGATTGAAGACCCAACATATTGAAACCTTTGGGACAGTCATGAAAGCATTCTTAAGGGGAAAATTTATAGCACTGTGTGCTTATATTAAAAATCAGGAGAGATCCTGAAAAAACAAGCTTATGCTCCACCACAAATCTCTACAAAAGTAAGAATGATCAAATCCCAAAATGAGCAGAATGCAGGAAATAATCAAGATCAGAATTGAAATCAATGAAATCAAAAACAACAAAATGAATCAATAAAACACAGAACTGATTCTTTGAAAAACTAAATAAAATTGACTGATTACCAGCCAATCTCTCTAAAAGAAAAGAAATGAAACAAATAAAAAAATCACCAATGAAATGAGAGCAATTACCACTGACCCTATGGAAATCCAGTGGATTATCAGAAACTATTTTTTTTAAAGAGAGAGGGACAAGAGAAGGAGAGAAACAACTTTATTTAGTTTTTCACATGGCCTTAGTTGCTCCAACACTCAGTTGTGTAGGTGGTGCTGGGATTTGAACCCAGGTCCTCGTGCTTGCCAGGCAAGTGCAGAAACCGCTGAGCCACTGCTCCAGCCCCTATCAGAAACTATTCTGAAAAATTATTCTCCTCTAAATCAAATAAACAGGAAGACATGGAAAATTTATACAAAAATACGATAGTCCCAAATTGATGCAGGGTAATATTGAAAGCCTAAACCACCTGATAACAGGCAATGAAATCAATATAGCAATTAAAAGTCTTCCAAAGAAGAAAAGCCCAAGTCCTGATGAATTCCCTGCTGAATTTTACCACATCTATATGGAGGAACTAATACCTCTCCTTATTAAGTTATTCCAAGAAACTGAAAAGGAGGTAACCTTCCCAAACACTCTTTATGAGGCAACTATAATTCTGATACAAAATCCAACAATGACCCATCAAAAAAAGAAAACTACAGACCAATATCCTTGATGAATATTGACACAAAATTCCTTAATAAAGTTCCAGCAAACTACATTCAAAAACACATTAAGAAGATAATTCAAGGGGGCTGGAGCAGTGGCTCAGTGGTTACTGCACTTGCCTAGTATGTGCGAGGACGTGAGTTCAAACCCAAGCACCATGTACAAAACGAAGTCTTGGAGCAATGAAAGCCACATGAAAAACTGAATAAAAATGATCCTCACTTTCTCTCTCTAGCTCTCACTGTCTCTCTCTCACTAAAATAATAATACTAATAACAATAGTAATTCAACAATAATTGAACCAGGTATGAAAGGCTGGTTCAATATTCACAAATCAATAAATGTGATTCATCATTTAAACAAAATTAAAGACAAAAGCTATATGATCATTAAAACTGATGCAGAAAAGTCTTTCGATAAAATCCAGCACCCATTTATGATCAGAACTCTGGAGAAGGGACTGGACTGGTGGCTCTGAGGTTACAGTGCTTGCCTGGCATGCACAAGTACACAGGTTTAAAACTCAGTACCCACATACATGGAGCAGTGAAAGCCATGTGAAAAACTAAATAAAAATTGATTCTCTCTGTTTCTCTCTCCCACCACCTCTCTCTCACTCACTGTCCTTCTCTCTCTTTGAAAAAAAAACAACTCTGGAAAAGATAGGGATGAAAGGAACATATCTTAACTACGTAAAGCCATATATGACAAACCCACAGTTAGTATAATATTAAACAGAGAAAATCTGAAAGCATTTCCACTAAACTTGGGAACAAGACAAGGCTGCCTACTCTCACCACTTTTATTCAATATAGTCCTAGACCCTAGCCACAGCAATCAGGCAAGAGAAGGAAATCAAAAGGATCAGAATAGGAAGAGAAAACAAACTATCCCTTTTTGCTGATAACATTACCCTATATCTGAAAGAACCAAAGAACTCTACCAGAAAACTGCTTGAGATTATAAACAGATTTAGCAAAGTGGCAGACTACAAGATCAGCACCCATATTTCAATAGCTTTCCTATACACTAACAATAATAGGGCAGAAGAAAAAATCAGGAAATAGGTCTCATTCACACTATCTTAAAAAAAAATACATGGTAATTACTCTTACGAAGGAAGTAAAATACCTCCATAACAAAAATTATCAAACACTGAAGAAAGAAATTGAAGAGGACCTGGGAAGATGGAAAGACGTTCCATGTTCTTATTTAGGAAGAATTAATAAAATTAAAATGACCATTCTACCAAAAGCACTATACAGATTCAAGGCAATCCCCATCAAAATACCAATTTCATTCTTTACAGATACAGGAAAAGCAATTCTCAAATTCATTTGGAACAATAAGATACCCAGAATCACAAAAACATTACTAAGCAAGAAAAACTAAACAGGTGGTTTTGCTATAACAGATCTAAAACTATACTATAGAGCTGTAGTAACAAAACAGCATGGAACTTGTATCAAAATAGGAAATGAAGACCAATGGAAGAATAGAAGACTCTGAAACAAACCCACAAATCAATATGTAGCATGAAGGAGAGGCAGCCTATTCAACAAATGGTGCTGGACAAACTGGACAGCCACTTGCAGAAAGTTGAAATTAGACCCTTATCTTTCACATTGCATGAAATCAAATCAAAATGGATCAAGGAGCTAGGAATTAAACCAGCTACCTTGCAACTGCTGGAACACAGGTTAGGACCAACACTCCAGTATTTGGGAGTAGGCAAAGACTTTCTCAACATATCTCCTAAAGTGAAAGAAGTAAAGTTAAAAAAAATCAGTGAGTGGGATGTTATAAAGCTAAAAATCTTTTGCACAGCCAAGGAAATGTTCAAAATTGTTGAGAGACTTCCTACAGAATGGGAAAGAATCATAGCCTGTGATTCCTCTGACAGGGGACTAATATCCAAAATCTACAAAGAACTCAAAAAACTTAATAACAAGAACACAAACATCCCAATCAATAAATGGGCCAGAGAGCTAAATAGACTTCTCAAGAGAGGAAACTGAGCAAGCCAATGAATGAATACATGAGAAAGTGTTCCAAATCACTAATAATCAGATAAATGCTAATCAAAACTACTTTAAAGATTTCACTACAGTTACATTGGCAAAGATAAAGAATATGCCCAGTAGCAAATGCTGTGGAGAGATAGGCACACTGGCACACTATTGGGGGAAGTGCAGACTGTCCAGCGGCTCTAGAAAGCCGTGTGGAGACTCCTCAAATAACCATGGATGAGGGCTGGAGTGGTAGCTCAGCAGTGACAGCACTTGCCTGGCATGTGTGCGGACCTGGGTTCAAACCCCAGCACCACATACACAGTGAAGTATCACAGCAATGAAAGCCACATGAAAAGCTAAATAAAATTTATTCTCTCGCTCTCTCTCTCACTGTCCCTCTCTCTCTTTAAAAAAAAAATTAGGGGGCTGGAGCGGTGGCTCAGCAGTTATGGCACTTGCCCAGCTTGCACAAGTACACGGGATCAAACCCCAGCACCCATGCACAAAACTAAGTGTCAGAGCAATGTAAGCCATGTGGAAAAACTCAATAAAAATTTATTCTTTCTCTCTTTCTTTCTCTCTCTCACTGTCCTTCTCTATTTAAAAAAAGAATTATGGATGGATCTACCATATGACCCAGTTATCCCTCTTCTGGGTATTTTCCCAGAAGAGCTAGAATCAGCACATTACAGTGACACGGAGAATAAATGTTCATAACAGCTCAATCTATAATAGCTAAACTATGGAATCAACCAGATGCCCCTCGCTGGATGAATGGATCCAAAAGCTGTGTTCTTCTCAGCTGTTAGAGACAATAATATTATGGCTTTTGAAGGTAAATGAAATGGAAGGCAATGGAAGAAATTATGCTGAGTGAAATTAACCAAACCCAGAGACTCAAGGGTCAAATGTTTTCCTTCATTTTTGGAGGTTAGAGCAAATCCCAGGCTTGAGTGATAGGTAGTCAAGTTCATGTACTAGACTTACCAAAGGCAAAGCAGCACTTAATCTAGGGTGCATTATTTCACTTAGTATAAAGTCCATCCATGTTGTCAAGGAGAGATAACGCCACTTCTTTATGGCTGAATCATATTCCACCATGTACATACACC